>CAAKHD010004165.1:0-29539 GCA_901007705.1 Fistularia tabacaria | reverse complement strand
AGCAAGGTCGCCGTGGAGGTCACGCCGCCCATGAATGGGGTCGCAGGAAGCAACGAGGTGCGGCCTTTGCTCCGGCCGCGAACACACACACACACACACACACACACACACACACACACACACACACACACACACACACACACACACACACACACACACACACACACACACACACACACACACACACACGTATGTGAATGTTTTCTTTCTATTCATTTAAAATATATAAATGGTCACTTTTGTCCTGATGTTTTTGATTTTATTCATTCGCTCATTCATATTCATTTCAATTAAATGTCCATTTGTCATAGGACAGAAGCATTTTCCGTTCATTTTCAGGGTAATATCTTGAATATCTAGGGACGTTTCCTCAGGTTGACATTCAAGTTGTTCTGATCGGTTACTACGCTTGGATTACCGGGATCTTTTCTTTCCAATGACCAGCAGACATTTTCGGAATTTTCTCGCTCCTGTGTTGTTTTTTGCTCATTTTAGGGTAATTTCACAGCAGATTTTTGAAGGGAGGCCCGGCTGGGAGGAATCCTAGGCATGTACATACTTTACTGTTAACATTAGAATGTGTTGTTAAAAAAAGCACAAAGAATTGTTATTTCCTTGAAAATGCAATTTATAACACATTTTAACCCAGGTCGCCGCAATCGTTTTACTAGCGCAACGCATGCCAAGTTGATGACGTATAGAGGTTGCTCATGTCAATTCTGGCTTTCGCTGTACGGTATATACGGTAGTAATGCCACATTGTGCTGCTTCTGGGTGCAATTTCCAATCCAAGGGAAGCAAATAGACTAATGCTAATCTACACAGCTTTCCAAGGGGTATTGCTTGTAGACGCACACAACTTCCTCAGGATCAGCAGCGGTATTCTCACCACTTCTCTCTGGAAGCATTTGACACATTTCGCTAAGAGCTTGCGGATGCTGCTGGTTTTAAGTCGGACACTAGAGATAAACACCGTGGCTACAGTTTTCTTTCACAATCATACAAAAGGCACTCAAAAAAGGAGTGAAACCCGCCCGAAGAAACGCCAAGGGCAGGAGATGCTGGATGTTCCTCTGCGAGGATCTCAACAACCCACGACTGCAGAAGTAGGATCTAATGAGGAAAGACCGGGCACCAGCACGATCACGGAGGGAGCTGACGACGAGTCACCCAGTCGGTCAGCACAGGGGTCCGTAAGTCTACAGTGAACAGCCGATGACAAAAACTGGAGCTCCTTATAACAGACACTCTCTGTTAGCATAGCAACCAAGTCGCCACATGCACACCAGCAACTTTTGCTGACTCTTGCCTCTTTGCATCTTTGTTCTTCTTCATTTTCAAACTAATTTGACTTCCGTCTTCAGCATTCTCCACCTCGCTCACGTCTCTTTCAAATCGAGAGGGTTGCACAGATTACATGTTTTTGCGCCGTATGATAAAAAGAACGGGACAACCCTTGTAACATCTCTACCCGGACAGCGTTACAACGTAAACAACAATGGCGGCCTATCAGTGAAAATGGAGGTGAGTGCTGTGACCGTTTACCTTTGAGGGGATGCAGCCGACATTCAGACAGGTTCCTCCCAGTGTGATGTTCTTCTCCACACACACCGTCTGTACATGCAAACACACCCGTTTTACACACACATACACACCGTGTTGAAGGAGGAGGAAGGAGAAAAGGAACGTCACGTTACCTTGAAGCCAAGCTGCGCGGCCTTGATGGCGGCAACATAGCCTCCCGGTCCGGAGCCGACCACGGTGACGTCTGCATCAACTGGGCGCGGCCAGGGAAGAGAGACGTTAGAAGGCACGTCTCATACCCCGTCAGTAAACTGCCACATTCAGGCTGGTGCTCCGCTGCTCAGTAGATTAGTCGACCTTTTTACAGTCAAATACTTTTACACTTTTACTCTTGCAAATAATTTAATTGAACCCTTAAGCAGCAAACAGCCTGGGGCCACTGAAGCCTATCACAGCTGACTTTGGTCTGGAGGCGAGGTTTAACCTGGATGGGTCACCTGTCAATCATCCAACCATTCACACCTATGGACGATTTAGAGACTCTGACAGACTTTCTCCTTAAAGCCAGAGTCTGTCAGAAACACACAGGGTCAACGGTCACGTCCTTATTGAGCAGCGGAGATAGGCTTTGTGTGATGAAGGTGATTAAAACTCTTACTTGCTGCTTTGTCAGCGTAGGTTCGGACGGAAACCCCTGCGGTTACATGCAGTTTAGCGGGAAGGTGGTGGCTCCGCTGGTGGGGAAACACACACATTAAAACAAAGAATCATACACCCAACCCTGAAAATTGAGCAGTAAATCACACATTCAATCCTTATCTACACCCCTTATCCAGCTGGCATGGGTGGAGCCAATTATAGCTGACATCTGGATGAGAGGCAGGCCTTAACAAAGACAGATCACCCGTCAATCACAAGGTCACGTTTGGAGATATCTAGCAATTCTCCCTTTCATTCACACCTACAGAGTCATTGAACCTGCTGACTGTTTTCAGACAGTGTGAGGAAGATGGAGAACATGGCGAGAACCCAGACAGGAGAACATGGATAAAAAAAAAGGCAACTGAATAGACTATTGCATTAGAATGCTACCTGCTGCACAATGATCCACAACATGCATTTCACAGATTTACTGCTGATTTGAAAAAATGTGACATAATTCAACATTAGACTGATTCATTTGAGGAAATGCTTCATAATGGTGTGTGTATGTGCTTGCGCTCTTTATATTGAGACATTACCTAAGTTCATTTACCCATTATCAAATCCTGATTATATGACAACCTATTCGCTTTTTTGTCAAATTTAAATGTGACAAATTTAATTGTTGTTTTTTTCGTCTAATTCTCTCGTCTAGCTTTAATATAAATAGACTATTCTTGTTTTGAAAGGAATAACATCCTTTCAAAATAAACTCTCATCATGAGATAACATTAGCATCCAGGCAATGCAGAACTTTTTGTCTATTAAGTGTCTTATGGATTAAAGATATTACCAACCACAAACCCAGTCATATTACATCGTGCTAAAAAAAAATCAGAGTTATTTTGATATATGTTGATTTAGTTGTAGTTTTTTTAACAACAACAAAAACACAGACTGAAACCAACGACTTAGGTAACCTTTGCTAACTAGCCTGCTATGCTAACTTGGCTGCGCAGTGCGAGAGCCGTCAACTGTGGCGTACTTTGTCAACAAGTAATACTTCAGCGGGATCCTTCAGACCTTCAAAACAAATAACTACTAACATGGAAGTACTGCGATTTGTGTAGAAGCAGAATTTGCCATTGCTAAGATCGAGTGATACTGTAACGTATTTTGCAAGGGGCACAGTGGTACATCCAAGTTACCGGCGCAGGTCGTAAATTTAAGTCATCGTAAAGAAGTGCAAATTGTCTTTTTCGTCTTTTGGCGAACGCCGAATAAAAGTAGTCAAGCCATACAATGAACAAACAATGCTAAATTAATTTTCAAGTTCCGTTTTAAATCGCCAGTAATCACTATGACTCTGAAACACGCGTTTTTCCCACGGAGTCTGGCGGTTGCTACCGCAGTTCTGCGCCACAGTTAGCTGGCCAACTAGCAGGAACCGGGAAAGCGACTTCTCCGTGACCCGACAACCGGCATGCCGAGTCTGGGCGCCGGCCCGGTACAACGCGCGCAGGTCGGCGGGTCCGTCGGGTCGGGGTTTACCGTGGCCAGGGAGCTGTACAACCGCGTCCAGCTCTGCATCTTGTCTGCGTCCCCTCACAGGCTGGTTCACCTCCAACAGGCCGACGAACCAAGGACTCCTGTCACTGCGCACGCCTGGGCGTCGCGTTCGTTCGACGTCACGGAGGCGAGCTGGACGTCTGCTCTGCTCCACCGGGAAGCCATTCGTCTTTCCAACGATTACGATTAAAATGCATGAGCAGAAATACTTTTTTTTTTTTTTTTTCAATTTCAGAATTTGGCTGCATATTGTGAATCATGAATAAAATGAGTAATCTAAACTAGATTTTCTTTTTTCCAGACTGCTCATTTCTCTGACTTCAATTCCATCCATCCATCCATCCATCCATCCATCCATCGTCTGCAGCTTATTCTGCCTATCCCAGCTGTCATCGGGCGAGAGGCTGGGTTCACCCTAGACTGGTTGCCGGTTAACCGCAGGGCCACATATCCAGACAAACAACCATTCACTCACTTACTCATTCGGGGCCATTTTCCCAATTAACCTGCTGCACGTTTTTGGACTGTGGGTGGAAACCGGAGAACACCCCTGCAGAGAACGTGAAAACTCCACACAGAGAGGTCCCCTAGTCGTAATCAAATCGGGGTCCTTCGTGCTGTGCACCACCATGCCGCCCTTCTGACTTAAATTAAAAAGCAAAATTCCATTTAAGATTTAATTTTCAAAGCATACCTGCAAATTGACATCAAATTTCAATTGGAAATGTCAAATTAAAAAAATAAAATACATAAACAGAAATGCCTTTTCAGTTTCAGAATGTGGTTGCATATTTGGACATATCAATAAAATGAGTAATACGTATCCCAAAATGCATTTTCATTTTCTTCTTTAAGCTGCAAATCTAATGACACCAATAAAAACAAAATGAAAAAAACACTGCTTTCTCATTTTCATGTCCGGCCCTGCACACAACCTGCTGTTTACCTGCTCGCTGATTGCCGATACTTGTTAGCATGGCACACCCTAACGCTGTCACGGAAATCATACAATTACAGAGGCAGGGGAAGGGCAAAGGGACAAAGATTTGCGAAGCGCAATCCTTGACAACCTTCCTCACCAGGGCGGTTCATCCATAAGGGCGATCTGGTCAAAGGAGGGAATTTTTAAAATCCCATTATCCTGCTGTAACAGCAGCTCTGACCATTTTAGCTACCTCCGAATGCAGCGTCCAATCAGTATGCTGTGCCGCTCAGTGGGGAACCGTCCCTTTTTGGGGCGATTTTCAGTCAGGTTGAAAGTCAAAGTCAGAGTCAGATTTATTGTCAATTTCTCTGCATGGACTGGACATACAGAGGAATCGTTTCTCACAATCCCACGGTGACATGAAATTAACAAAATGATAATAGTATAGTAAAAATCTCCATTCCTCTTCACTCTCTTCACCTCCGACTTCCGACACAAGTCCAGTTCCTGCCACCTCCAGAAGTTCTCTGACGACTCCTCCATCGTTGGATGCATCACCAATGATGACGAGGAGGAGTACAGAGAGCTGGTTGCGAGTTTTGTTGAATGGAGCAACCAAAATCACCTCCGACTCAACATCTCCAAGACTAAGGAGGTGGTAGTGGACTTCAGGAGGAATAGGAGGAGACCTCTACCAATCACCATTCTGGGTGAAGAGGTGGAGATTGTGGACTTTATTAACAATAAACTGGACTGGACACACTACACAGATGCCCTATACAGGAAGGCTCAGAGCAGGATGTTCTTCCTGAGGAGACTGAGGTCGTTTGGTGTCAGCAGCTCCTCAAGACCTTCTACCAGTCTATGGTAGCCAACGCACTCTTCTTTGCTATAGTGTGCTGGTGGGGCGGTGCCAGGACCGGTGAGGTCAACAGGCTCAACAAGCTTGTGAGGAAAGCTCGCTCCGTGGTGGGACTCAACCTCGACCATCTTGAGTCGGTGGCTGTGCGGAGGGTGAAGGACAAACCGGGAGCTATCCTGGACAATCCTTCCCACCCCCTGCACGACGACCTGTGGCTGATGAGCAGCTCGTTCAGCCGGCGGTTCATCCCACACCGGTGCACAACTGAACGCTTCAGTCGCTCCTTTGTGCCCACGGCCATCAGACTGTATAACAGCAGTCTGGACGGGACACAACTCTGACTGCCTGGGGAACATCTGTGCTACTGCCACCCAATTTTTATTTTTATTTATTTATTTTTTTGTGCTATCCATATGTAAATGTGTATGTATATATGTGTATGTGTATATTGTGTATATGTGTGTGTGTGTGTGTGTGTATATATATATATATATATATATATCCTGTTTTGTTTTTTTGTTTTTTTTTTTTCGTTTTCCTCTAATGTTGCTGCTGCAACACCTGAATTTCCCCTATGGGGATCAATAAAGTATTATCTTATCTTATCTATATTTTGTTTTGCTCTTTAGTTTTAGCTTGTCACTGTCTTGTCCTTGTATGTCTAAACAATTTCCCGATCATGGGATCTCATCATTGTCGCTGTTGTTGCTGAAGCACCTCTGCAAACATTCAGTTGTGATGGCAGATGTCAAAGCGGTGACTGGCTAAACTTCCTGCCATTTGGAAAAGGCATCAACGATGATCAAAAAATATTTGTCCAATAAATGGCCCCACAGCGGCATCCAATTTTTTCTACTATTCCTGTTTAAATCACACTTAAATCTAAACCGGAAATGACAATATATATAAAAGACTCCAAAAATGTTTTTAATATAAATGAACTCTGACTTGTTATAGTTCAAAAGTCGTCACTGAGTTTACCACTGGGAAAGCAGCCTGCATGTGTCTTGTTTGCAGGGCGACTGTGGAGAGACATTTCACAACCTGTCACACCAGCTACATTGCTAACTACCCACAGGGAAACGAGTTAAAGGCAGCTAACAGCAATCTTTTCTCATGAAACCGGTGAAAAACTCCCGAGCAACCGAAAGCCTCATTCACTGGTGAACAGCATGCAATGCCAGGTTTCCCACTAACTGACAAACAGATACCAGATGTGGTATCCAGTTCTAAAATGTGAATGTTTGTTCGAAATGACTTATGTGGAAAAAGTCCATTTGTCTTGTAGGTTCACTGATGTGAAAGCCAAAAGGTGTTTTAGTTTGTCCATTCTGGAAGACTGAAAATACAGAAAACCTTCATCCATGTAAACAGTTACTTGCCAGTCAACACTTATCTAGGCTTGACCATAAATTTAGTATTTTTTGTTTGTCACCCTCCACTAAAAAAGGTTTGTTCCAATAAGTATTCAGTTGCATCATAATGTCTAATTCTCTCTTGTCAAGATCTTCCTTTAGCTTTTTACTAAAGGAGATAGAATATTGGCGAATTTTATATTTGAGGAACTCCCACTGTTTGGCCGCAGATGGGAATTCTTCGGAGGACTTCATTTCTTCAACTAAGGATCTAATGTTTTACAATACTCACCGTTTTTCAGCAAATTTGAACTGAATTTCCAATATTTGTTTGTGTAAATTCTTCTTGTTTTAGATATAATATCCAGATGCATAACGCAATGGTCTGTTAGTGGAGCTGCTGATATTCTAGAGATCCTTTTGTCGCTCAACAGATGGTTTGAGATGAACCATATCAGACCAATTCTAGATTTTAAATTATAAACTGCAGGATTAATAAGTGTCACAAGCATCAGTCATAGTCAGCTCACTACAGAAGTTATTAAATATAGGATTAGGATGGCTTGAAGGCTATTTATCATAAAATTCAACCTGGACCAGATTGCGATCCCTGCTTATGATTTTATTGTCAGTTGGGTGAGAAAATTGAAGATGTTCTAAGCGTGAGCTTATTTGTACTAATCGTCCTTTGTTTTCTTTTATATTATTATACCCGTATGTGTCGATTAGAATGAATTTCAAATTGTCGATACTTATGACGAGGATCAACCAGTGACCGTGCTCTTCTGCCATATGCGAAACAACATGTGGGACTACTTTCCCAGGAGAGAAAGGTCTCACAGTCACATGACTTGTTCCCCCCATCAAAACAGTCACATTGAAAAATAAAAGTATCTTATTCCAGAAAAATTCAATAGTGCAGTACGTATTATTAAAAAGAACGCAACACACATGAGCCTACTTCCCGTTCAATATCGATTGATCGGTATCTAGTAATCAATTATATGGAATGACAATCTCAAAGAATAATAAGGAAACTACTGAAGACATCCACATGATGTTATTTATGTTAAATTAATGAAAAAGTGAACTTAATTTACATTAACATCGAGGAAAAGGATCCGTTATCAATATAATACATAAAGACGCTGAGTATATATAAGGTTTGGGATGTATTCGATAGATAAAATGAAGACTAGATATGATTTGAAATGTGTCAAATATTTTTTCTTAACCCAGGATTAAGCTTATGAGATACTTTATTTTCTTGTCCTTCATTTGCATATTTATGGCATTTAATTCTTATCAAAAACTTTTAACCTGAATGATCATTTAATTTAGAATCAGAATCTTTGTACTCTCCAGATTTACACGGGAATTTACATACATTCATTTTTTTATTCTGAAATATTTATGTATGTATACTGTCTATATATGTGTGGTATAATAACCTTGATCGTAGGGGGCGGGGCTTAGCGGCGCTGAACAGGTGAATCGCCGCGTGTTGCGTTCACGGCCGCTCTGCAACGGAACCAATGGTCCGAATGCGCCCTCCGGCGGCCACAAGGAGCAGCGACGCATGTCATCATGTCTTCTATCTCTGAAAGTGGCCCGAAAATTATTGCCCCCCCCCACAACACCACACACACACATGCATAGACACACACACACACACACACACACACACACACACGCATCAACACCAGTTGTCAATCAAACGACAGCGGTGTGAGTACAATGTTCCACACACACATACACATACACACACACACACACACACACACACACACACACACACACACACACACAGTCTCTTTCTCTCTCTCACACACACACACACACACACACACACTGATGATAATCATAATGTTAAATGATGTCACCCACTCGTGTGAGGCGGAGTGGGCGGGGCTTAAACTGGCTGCCGGGCTACATCTGGAACCACTGGAAGCGATCTAGACAAGCCGGGGTTTGTTTTTCGAGATGGCGTTCACATGCACGTTAAAAAAACCAGCGTGCACTTGCCGGCAGAAGACCTTCCCACCTCTGAGCGGGGAAAGGGGCGTCACGTGCAGGAGCGCCCGGACCTTCTGACCTCCACAATTAAATGTGTGTGTGAGATCCGGTGGAGCGTGCCAGTGCGTCCCTGTGTTTTTAAAAAGCACGTCCCGGCGTTCCCGGTGTTGTGTAACCCCACCCTCGCTCTCTTCCCGTCCAGTGATCCACATTTCCGCCCACCTGGGGGAACGTCGTCAACTTCAGCGGACGCTACTGCGAGGGCGAGGTGTACGGAGCGCGCACGGAGCTGACCCCTTTTCAGCAGCAGGTTGGAGCCGATCCCACTGTTGTACCGGGAGGTTTTTAGGGGAGCACCCGGACGTAAGCTGGGTTTATTCTGATGTTACCCTCAAAGGAGTTGAACGCACGGCGAAGGAGGAAAGAGACTTCTCAGTGGGAGATACGAGGGCTGGGTAGCCATCTTGGCCTCAGAGGGGAGTTGGGCTTCACGCACCAAATGAACACCAACTGAGGTGCACCCGGCCGAGGTAAGTCCTATTTAAAAAAATATATATACATCCAACTATAGCAACGTATTACTTAATTAATTTCACACCATCTTTGTTTATCAACCACAATGATTGTGAATACTGTATCAGTTCTGTCATTGAGCTTCTGTTTTTTTTTTCTTTCCAGTGAACAGGAAGAAGGAGCTGGACGATTGTGGGAGACACTCAGCCTGTCAGCATTGTGGAGGATCGGGGATTTAGAGCATTTGTTGCCGAACTGGATCCAACCTACGTCATCCCGAGAAGGAAGCTCAAATACTGTCACCTACTGTCACCGAAATCAACTAATGTCAAAACTTACCATAACCGCTTAAACTTAACCTTTTACTTAACTTAACCTTTTCCATTCCGCTGCAAAGGTGACGGTCAAGGCAAAATATGACGAGGAGAAGCAGAAGGCCAAACAACGGCTCCAAAAGCTGTTCGTTTCACCTCAGATATGTGGGCATCCATAAACATGGATGCGTATCCTCTAACTTGTCATTTTACCGATGAAGATACCTGTCTCGGGTCTTCTGTATTAGGAGTAGTTCAATTCTCAGAGGCAAACACAGCTATAAATTTGACAAATGTGAAAACAAATGTGAAAAAATCCCTCCTGGAACTTTTCATCTATGAATGCATTATCTGTTTTGTATTGCTGCATGTTTCACAATAACTTTATTTTGTTTTATATTTAAAGGAGAGGCTTGCACTTGTTCTGGAAAGGATGGGGAAAGCCAAACTGAAGCTGATCCAGGAGGTGGAAACCAGACGGAACAGCACCTCTGCAATGCTTAAGAGACCTACTGACCTGTGGGAGCAGCAACGGCTGGCTTGGATAACGACATCCATCTGGACTGGCCTCTGAGGAGTACAACAATGTCCCCGGATGCTTGTCGGTCTTATCTCCATTTCGCGAAGACTTTCTGCCTTAAAGGTGATCCTGTTACTCACAGTGGTGGAGAAGATGCTCCGAGAAGAAGTGGTGACAACAAGTGCCTTATCAAGCGCCTTCGAGAAAAGCTACACACTTTGCAGAGCTCAGGTTTAATGACTCTTCCAACATTACTTGACCCCAGATTTGAGATAAGAGGCTTCTTCAGTCCTTCAAAAGCTGATGAAGCAGTGAGACGACTCGTATCGGAGTGTGCAAACGTCGCACAAGAAACAAATTCATCCCCAACGTCATCACAGACTGCAGCAGAAAGAGCTGCCGATTCCTTATTTTTATAATTTAGTTGAACTCCCACTTACATTGTGTGTCCATGCTTCTCAGGAAACAAGCTATGATGCAATTCGGATGCCACAATGTGACAGCTGATGCCACAGTCAAAGTTCAAAGATATCTCCCACAGGCAAATATTAGTAGGACAGACGACCCGCTTGTGCATTGGGAAAGGCAGATGTGCATTTATCCTAATTTGTTCAGGCTGGCAATAGGATACTTGTGCACTCCAGCCTCTTCATGTGAGAGACAGTTCTCTCCACAAAGAGAAACCGCCTGAATCCTAACACGGTTGAACAAATACTGTTCTTCAATAAAAATCAATAAACCCGCCAAAAATCACGTACCCTCCACTTCAATGGTCATAAGCACAATCCCTGACATTGTCTTCCTTCCTTGTCAAAACGCTGGAGCACTTTAATACTACAATTGTCCTGACATCTTATCCGACACTGACAAAAATTGCATATTGAAAAGGGTATTAGAGTAATTGCCAACACAAATACGCCCGCAAATTGAAATTTGGACCAATACATTAAGATGAGCATAGTTCTCATGATAAGCATGAAATAGTCATGTAGGTCTTTGACCAGTAGGTGGGATTGTGTGCACATGAAGCCTGGAGAAATGAACCTTTTTGCGAACCACTTAGCTGGGAGTCCCGTTGCCTTCGGAGGTGCAAGCGGTGGCGGAATTTCCTCACCCGGCCTCTGTCGAGGCATTGCAAGAGTTCTCGGGCATGGTGAAATTTTACAACCACTTCCTCCCTTACACTGCAAACCCCCTTCAGACACTTTGTGACTGAAATCGATGTGCACTGGCCTCAAACTGGAGGACGTGGTTGTGCAGGAACGCCGTCCTGCCCTCCACTGCGACGTCGCCAGTGTTTTTGACTCCGTTCCGGGTTCTTGAGACAGGCGTTAGAAGTTTGGTGCTGGATGTGGGCGGGCGCAAGGGAGCAGGTCACGGCCGAGACCAGCACGCAGGGTGGCTGGGGGGGTTGTGTTTCCTCTCCGGGTTCCCCGCCGAAGTCGCCCTCCTTCCAGGACCCCAGCGGTGCTTCTGCAGGTCCAACGTCCAGTGTCTCCTGCTGCTTCGAACCGAGGGCCTTTTTGCACGACAGAGGTTCGCAGTTAGACTTTGTTGGTGTCTGAAGAATAAAGTTGTAACTCGCCTTCGTCTCTGCAATCCTTCCTTCGCACACCACATCTACCTTTTTGCGTGAAAAAATCAATTCCTACAAGATAATATTTTTCTTTGTGACCTATGATATCAATACTGAATATTTTCATTTTTCTTTCGTTTCAATAAATTCTTTTCCTCCAAGGTTCTTGATTTCTAATACGTGTTTCACACTTTTTGATTTCTTCCTCTACTTGTTTTCGTTGTCCAGGGCAGAATGTCACATTCCTTTTGAATTCATACAAAGTTCCTTTAATATTGGTTTTTCGTGGGCTTCAATTTATAATTCTATTTAGGCCTCAGCCATTTTATTTATCTATTCTGTCTTGAATTTTGGTGAAGCTCAACGACACAACAATTGATTTTACCCTTTCTATATTCAATCATAAAATATTATATATACACGTATGCAGGTATCTAGTTTTATCTTAAAATTTAGCGGTTCATTTTTGTATTACCAAGGTCTTCTTGACTTTTTCTACATTAATGTTTAATGTTCATAGATATTTTTAATTTTTTGTCATAAAAGATCTGATACAACTTTTCAACCCAAAGATAATTAAATGCAGTTCTTTTTCTGACATCCTCAGTTACGTTTTTTTTTTTGTTTCATTCTTTCAGAAACAGACATGTCATTTTTCTATTTTCTTATTTTCTATGTACTTGTGAATTTACAATGATTATTTATCTTGTTTTCAGATTTATTTATTTTTCTCAATATCTAATCTTGTGTTTTTCTTGTCTTTGCAGATTAGGGTACAATCAATTTTTTTTCTTTGTTTTGTGTCTAAAATTTATTTCTCTATTTTCAACTGAAAGTAAAACTCAAATACATCTGACGACCAATAATTTTTATGTTTAAATGCAAGCCAAAATTTGATTACTAGAAAATATTTTTTCTTGAGAGAAAACATATTTAATTGGGAAAAAAGGTTCTTGTCATCAGATAAATACCTTTTTTCACTGTATAATGTATTTAGATTTTTTTAAATACTTTTGATTCATACATTTTATTTCAATTGTGGAAACCAATCTTTTCTATAAGATTTGACTCATTCAAGAAGATTCTTCAGTTTTTGTTGGGAGGAATCAAATAAAAAATAGATGTAATAATTTTTCAGTCAAAACGTGAGAAAAAGTATATATGTAGTATATATACCTGTAGTATAGTATAATAAGTATATATGTATAAAGTATATATGTAACAATGAGCTTTTTTTGTGTTCACCCGAGTACTATTCAAATGATTTAACACTTGTTTGCCAATCAAAATCCATCCATTTTTGAATACATTTTTCTCATAGGGACAATTTTTCTGAATAAAAACCTATTTATTCTACTCATTGATGATGATGTGACAACTTCATCAATCACAGGTAGGGTTGGCGTTGACTGAACTTCTGTTCTTAAGATAGTCAGATACCAAAACCGGTATTTTTGTGGCTCATTGGCGCGGTGATATCAAAGATCAAAACTGAAAAATCGATTCATCACTGCAGGAAAACGTTATTTCGCGGAAGACTGTGCTTTAAGGCTGAGAGCTGTATGAGAAAAGCTGACTTCAAAATGATTGTTTCGATCAAGACCGCTGGCTGTGAAATAACCTGATTCGATTATTCTCACACTTGTTTCTGAGATTCTTGCGAGCATAAATGATATTACAGCAATTAAATCATGTTCCACTAATTCAAAAGACTTTCTGTCGGTCAGCAAAGACTTTTCTTGTCCTTTGATAACGTATTGATAACGATGACATATATAATGCAATATATATATTGTGCTGTATTAGGTGTTTGAGTTCAGCTTTGTTTTTTGGTTTTTGTAGCTTTGTGCCTAAAAAGAAGTAAACAAGCCAGGTTCAGGATTTTCTTAGACTGAACTTCCCTAGTTCTCTCTCTCTCTCTCTCTCTCTCTCTCTCTCTCTCTCTCTCTCTCTCTCTCTCTCGAGCAAATGTTACCTAATTTTCTGTAAACTGATTCCCAGAGTATGCAGGGCAATGACAGCAAAGGGATAAGTATATAAATACAGTAAAAAAATGTCTGACGAAGCATTGAGACATCAATTTATGGATTCATGTACTTTATACATGCATCTATCACTTTCCTCTTTTTGTTTGCATATTTGCTTGAGCATGGATGTATTTGAATTATTTTTGTCGTTGTTTTCTTTTGATTGTAAATTTGCGATGATTTATTGCAATTTTGTATTTGTACTTAAATATTTTGTCTTGCCTATTAAAGATAATCGTCTCTGATGTCGCAAATCATATATTTTTTGTCGTGTTTTGTTATCATGATGATCTGACGTTTTCAACCTCACAGATAAAGCTGCTATAATGTTATATAATTTGTGATATACATGTATTGTATATTGGAGAATTAGGGATATTTTTCGACACATTTGACAAGACTGTGCAGACTTTCAAACTGACAATCTTCTTGCTGGATGTAGCAAGGCTGTCTGTTTCGGTTGCGGCAATTTACCTGATGAATATTTAAAGCCTAGTTAACAAACTCTTCATGCGTGGAAGTGTGTTATTCATACTGCAGATTGCAGTGAAAGGTCAAGTTTCATTGCTTAAAACTGTTATCTTGCATTTGATCATTAATTAGGAGACGAAACTTCAAAAAATGAAAATTACACACTTAATAAGAAAATGCAGCTGTAGAACATTTACAGAAAAATTCCTATACATGTTTTTTTAGTTTTTAAAAAAATTGGCCCAAACATTTGGAAAGACATTCACGGACAATTTTACAGAAATTGGTTACTTTCATATTTCATAAACGTGTTTTTGCACAAAATGGTTGTACTATGTCATGGCACGAACTGTATATTTATAATATTTTAATGTTTATCTAGGGACAAAAAAAGCATCTTTTCAACTGTTGGAAAAAATAATTGTCACAGTGAAATATGGTATCAAGAATGCTGATATTCAAAGGACGACATTATTGCCACTTTCTGCAGATTTTTATGTGAATTTGGTGGAAAATACTTCTTTTAATGTTCTATTTAAGATGAAGTGGCTGGTGGGCAAACAGTCTTTACAAAATATTGAGAGGGTGACTGAAGCCTGCAGGACTGCAGCTCTATCTCCTGGTCCAGAATTCAGATTGTCAGGGTTTCAGCTCTCAGACAAACGTGGTCAAATTTCCTAACCAGGCCACCTGCCGGCAGCTTTCATGATTACTCAACTCCATTACACAAGCCGACACAATCAAGAGCATCGGATTGTCACCCGTTGCACTGAAAGCAACATCGCAGGTATTACAATTTGAAAATATGACAGGAAAAGGTGCGAAAAAGGCTGTTGCATCAAAAACTTTTATTGATGATAGCCACTCACAATTCCAAGCAATTACTCCAGAAACATTTACATGTAATCACAGAAATGGATTCGTTTGTTGTCTGTACCTCTTATTCTGCACAAAGGGTCACAGGGGGCTGGAGCCAACATGTGCACTCCACACAGAAAGGCCACAGACAGAATTGTATGAGGAGCCTTTCTGCTCAAAGGCAGGAGTGCTAACCCCTGCAACACCATGCCGCCCTAATCAAAGAAATGTTTTGGCGATATCATTGGAACCGATTCGATAGGTTAGTAGATATACTGGCTGAGGTAGACACGATGCAATAAAAACTAATTCAGACACATTTTAAACATGTTGATAAATACAACTGTCATGCACAGTGCAGGCTAAATGCAATTTCGTTACACGATAATTACCAGAACAGTAAATATAATATCCAAAACTATACGGTATATGTGAAGAGTGATCAAAAGAATTTCGAAGAGGTGATTTTGGTGTGACGATTAAGATCAAAATAAGTATGCATTTTTAAAAAGATGGGTAGACAGTCATTTGCATCCCATGAAGTGTGAAGAGTAACTGACTGTTGCTAGCGACTGCAAAAAAGGAAAAGAAGGCGGAGGTTTGCATCAGTGCGCGCTTGAATTCACTCGTGACGCATGCGTTTCCTTGGCGATGCCGGAGAGTCCAGAGAGAAGGCAGTCGGAGAGACAGGCCGGGATTCGGGGATATACTCTGTCTGGTACTTATCAATGTAAGGCTTGGCTACATTCCATACCTGGTTTGGACGACATAAAAACGCCTTAACACCATTGAACATTTTAGCAGCTTTTCATGTGCAAGTGGCAAACTTCCAGGCACAATAGCACTGGCTCGTTCACTCGCCACTTGCCTTCTGATCCAAGAGGAGACGGTGAACAGCCTCGATGTCAGGAGACATGAATCTATCTTTAATCCAGGGTCTGTTGAAAGCAGGAAAGAGAGGGAAAAAAAAAAGTAAAAGTGGAACAGCAGATAAATATTAACTATTCTGTACATCATTTGTGGGATTTGTACCTTGGCCACATTTGTTTGACTTACTTGACAACACTGCGAACAAGTTCATAGACCTTTTCCAGTGGAGTGGTGGTACGAAGCGGACGGAGGAACTCGATACCCTGACAGGCTGCCAGCAGCTCGATTGCAAGAACTGATCATTGACAAAAAAAACTTTTAGATGCAGCAAAAATAATGAAATTCCATCATGAATCTTACTCATCTTACGACTGAATGTATCTGAAATACTGATATCAATTCAAAAGTGCAGCATTTGTATTCATTATAAGTGAACTTGCGTTCAACCTCTACAGCTCCCACTTTTTTGAGGGCTGCATGGAAAAAAATTGAGAAAGATCCAAATTCCAGCCCTGAGTGATTTTTTTTTTCTTTTTTAACCCCCTCTTGATTTTATTCAAGGCATTGCGTAAGTCCTTAGCGATAACATGTTAACTCGGGATAGCTGAAGACGCCTCTCGGCGGTGAAAAAGTGGCGAAAAAGTATTCAAGCCCAGTCGATATGACGAGATTTCAGCATGAAAACCTCGATGACCGAAAAAGCCTTCACGGACATACGAACTAGCATTTGTTTGGTGCAGAGCAGTTATTGACTCAACTGTGACAATAATAGCACTCGGGGACACATTCCCTCCTTGCGATATGTCATATTTGTAATGTTGTAATGCGTATTATTGACAGAGTCTTAACATAACATGCTCTGCTGACCGGTCTACGGTCTACCCCTACCTGTATGGTGAAGAACAAGCGCGTTTGACGGTTTCTCTGGAGGCTGCCAGTGACCACCAATACCAATAGTCAAAGAAATGGAGTATATTTACTCTGACTGGTCGATCTACTTTTCCTTTCTTCCGATAAAATGGCTGAATTGTAAGAGGTCCTTTTAAAAATCACAACTTAAATCCGACTTCAGGTGCTCAAATCTGTCATGAAATCATGACACGTGTCGCCTTGCCTTGCTCTACGTGCTCCACGACCCTCAGGGCCTTCCTTGCGGCCCAGCCGCCCATGGACACGTGATCCTCTGTGGCGGCGCTGGTGGACAGGGAGTCCACCGACGACGGATGACATAAAACCTTACTCTCTGAAACTAAACACACCACAAACGGTTACCCCTACATTACAGATGGACTGGCGTGAAACAGAATGTAGACTCGACGCATGTTTTATTTCACACAAACCCAAGGCTGCAGCGGTGCAGTGAGCAATCATGAATCCTGAGTTGAGGCCTCCTTCATTGACCAGGAAGGCCGGGAGCTCACTCAGAGATGGATTGCACAGCCTCTCAATCCTCCTTTCACTGATGGAGGCCAATTCATGGACTCCAATGGCCAAAAAATCCAAAGCCTTACAGCAAAGACAGAGCAAGCGATGACAGAAGAACAAAATCCAGAGCGAACACCGAGAAGTTAGGAAGTTCCTTGGGTTCTACATACCTTCGCAGGGTATTCTCCATGAAAATTCCCGCCTGAAATAGTTTCGCCTCTCTCTGCAAAAACCATCTTACGTGGCTGCTAAGAAAAATCACTTCGCACTTGAACAAATATACTGCGGTGAACGTGCGACATGGATTCGTATGGAAAAAGTGAATTCTGCACAAGAGAGGATACAGGGTTGTCAGTTGCGCTGTTAATTTCCGTATTGATGATGTTCTGGACAAATTTTATTGTGTCGTTTGTGACTCCGTGAACCTATTTAAGAAGGGAATAGGACACATTCACAAACAGCCGAGTCATCCTCGGACATCAGTTCATCTTCTCAAACGGGCAGATTCCCAGGCATGTTCATAATGCGGAGTCGGAAACTCAAAACAAATCTGACTCGTGAATATATATAAATTAGGAATTACACAGCAGCTGATACTCTGGCAGCCTAAACTTATCACAGCACCTGTGATTTTTATACAAAACCGCCACCGATTTGTGTGTGCGGTTTTCATTGCCTTGTTGAAACCTCGTTTTAACGGCACGGTCCTGACTTGACCTGTCCCGATCACCCTGGCAACCGCGGCAACTGCTGACAAACAAGTGGCTCCGGAGTGACAACCGAAATGCAAACGAGTATGGTGTTATACAGGCTTACCTGGGGACAGCATCGCATGGTGTAGGCGTCCTGGACCCTGTCGCAGAACCTGTGGCTCTCTAACACACCGGCAATAGATCACTCACATGAAGTTCGCTCGCTTGACAGTTTGCAAACTATGTGTTTATAGGATAGCAAGTGTGTGTTTATTTAAATGAAAGGGATTCCTGTGGATAAACCACGTGTTCATTTAAGCCTCGTGGGCACCCAATACAATGTAGCAAGGGCCCAAAAAAAGACGAGAGTACCCAAAGCTGCCCCAGGCGGATCTGAATACAAGAACCTCCGTGCCGAATGTTAAGATACCTTATTTGAGAATGATGATAATGCAGTATTCTGGAATTCCTCTGTTTAAGAACACTGGGCGCACCTACGACCGACCTACCTGCAATCTGGGAGGGATGGTGATCAGAGTCCAGCAAAGAGCGAAAACGTTTGGCCACCTCGATCTGACCGGGGTGGGGCCGCAGTGAATGGATGTCTGTGGAAAACACACGGGGGAGGGATGGTATTCGTATTTGAGAGCCTCGGGGTTGACGGTCAATGATCTCATCCGCGCGCTGGGATTTTGTTCACCGCTGTCAAAGGCCTTGGTGGTTCCCTTCAACACCTCCAAGGTAAGGGCGGCAACGATGTCTGCCTGTTGGGCAATGGCCTGGGCTCGCTCTACGGCCTCTGCCCCCAGAGAGGTGATCATCTGAGTCCCATTGATCAAAGCTAGGCCCTGTGCGGGAAAGACAAGTTAATAGCCTCCCTTGGAGAAACAAGCGACACTTTTAATAACTAAATCTAGGTTTCATTTTTACCGCCTTGGACTAAATATTACAATCGCTACCGCTATTCTAATTCACTGCTTTGGAGATCCAAAGACGATGCGGCCGGCGCGGTGCCGTTTCGACCCCGGGTCATCTTCTCCACCGCGAGCGGACGGAGATTACGTGAGCGTGGTTGTTTTTAAACATTACCTCTTTGGGCTTTAGTGATATTGGCCTTAGTCCATGAGCTTCCAGGACCTGTTCAGAGATGAAAGGAGAAAAACATGAAGAAGGCCAAGGGTCATCAAAAGCAAACATGTTTTGCCATATGATCTTGCAGCCGCACGCGGTTCCTATTGTATGACGCAAGTCATTGTCGTTCTTACATATTTGGCATCGGCCCATCCGCTCTTGGGGGACCACATTTTACCCTCTCCCATCAGTCCCAAGGCCAAATGAGAAAGGGGCGCCAGGTCTCCGCTGGCACCCACTGTTCCCTTCTCCGGGACAAACGAGAGGCAAGAAGCTGCCAAACAGATTCAAGGATTAAAAATCGGTCGTACGGCTGTCGGATTCCCGCCGAAAGCGCCGCCATCGTCTCGTCTCTGTCCACCGAAACCGACGGCCGCGGTCAGTTGAAGTAAAGCAGACGGGTTACCGTTGAAAGCCTGGATCATGGCGTGGAGCGTCTCCAGAGAGATCCCACTGTGTCCTTTGGCCAAGACATTGATCCTCAGAGCCAGCAACATGCGGGTTCTCTCTGGGCTCAGCGGGTTTCCCACACCTACACCCCACAATGATCATGTATTGGAGCACAAAGGTCTAAAACAATCTGTTCTCGACGGTTATATTGATGGGGACTTTTCTCACCAGCCGAATGGGAGCGCACCAAGTTCTCCTGAAGCTCCCTGCAGAATCAAATGTTCACGGCCGTCAGCGGAAAGGGTTCATTCTCTCAAAGAGGATTATTAGGCGGGGAGAATAGAAAGATACTGTCTTTACTTGAGTTTGCTGACGGGAATAACGGTCCGGGCAAATTTGCCAAAACCTGTGGTGATTCCATAGACAACTGGACAACGACACATCGAGAATGACATTTAGAAGGTGGCCTTCGTTTCCAGATCGGCTGGTCTACAGAGGGATCTCTCAATTCAATTTAGACTTTGACAAGAACCTTTGTTTTCTTTGACAATGGTGTCCAAAAGCTCTCTAGATTGCACAACTTTCCTCTCTGCCTCCGGAGTCAGCTGAAATTTGCAGGTGTAGGGAGTGATTACGTTAGGTCAAAGATTACCCGAGGATGAGCCGCGACAGGAATTCAATTTGTCGATCATTACCTTTATCTTGTAGACCCCTCTGCCCAAGTTGACCAGATCTGTCGACGTCAGGCTGTTGCCATCCAAAGAGATGTACTGCAATTGAAAACGGAAAGCCCTTCAACACAGAACCATCCTGGAAGCATCTATCCGACAGCGTTCGAAACAAAACACTTATTTGCGACACACGCTGTCGGTAAAATCTCGCATTTCGACAGAATAGTGCGCGTGTGTTTGTGTGCGTGGGTAAAACGAAAGGACTTACTTCTGCGGGTTCTTTATATGCTGCCGTACTATTCGATTTATCTAAGGACAGACGTTCGACTGTGTGTGTCAACTATGAAACACTCGATTTAGGGGGGTTTTAGGAGGCAGTGTTACGGTTACAAATGATTTCAAGCGAGTATAAATCAGATTTCAACGCTCATTTCTTCCTTGCAGACACTTCAGAGGGGTCACCAACAGGTTGAAGGATACAGATGAGAGACTCCAGGCTGACACGGAATGAAGTCAGGAGACACGGTATCTCCTTCAATAGCTGTGAGAAGGAGATGCCACACTGTCATTGGCGGATTCCACCTGTATCGGAGGTTTGCGTGAGCGCGCACCTTGGAGTTGTGCGCGCTTTACGCACGACACCTCCGCTTTCCCCGAACGTGGCGTGATCGCGACTTTCACATGCACACGGTCCTACCGAGCTCCACGAAGTCATTGTCCTCCAGCACATCGTCGATGGTGTCGTCCGCGTCCAGCAGACCCAAACCCTGGCACCTGCGCACGACGAAGCGCGCGTCCTTCACGGCCGCGATGCCGCCGTTGTCCGGTTTGTTCTTCACGTAACGTTTGAGGGCTTCGTGTCCGAGCCACCGGATGGAATTGCCGGTGTCCCGGCACGGCACCGCCAGCCACTCGTCTCGGATGTGGACGGTAAAACGAGGCATCGTGTTTTTCGGGCGGACTCCGCTGCACTGGCCGCGGCTCCGCCACGGAGCAGCGACCACCTCCGGGCCCCCGGGGGCCCCGCCGCCAATCAGGCCGCGCGCCGGGAGCTCCGCCCCCGCCGGTGTCTCCGCACGGGACCGCTGACCCTCCGGGGCGCTGAACCGGGGGATGGAACACAGCGACCGGGATTGTCTCCGGACCGTGACGAGAAAAAAAAGCGGCCGGTCGTCACGGTTTGAGGAGCGCATGTCAAATGTGCATTTCACAACAACTTTGAATTCTCCGGATTTATATTCACACGCCTGAGCATTTCCACCTCCCGACGTGACACTCAGATAATCTCTTACATTCCTAATAGATGCTGATTTACTTGTTTCCTCCCCCCGCCCCCCCCGTTCGCAGGGATCATCTTACAGAGCTGCAAAACCAAATCTCCTTGCAGCGTTCAACCGCTCTGCTGGGACAATAAAACACTATTCAATTAAAAGGGGAACAAATCCAGGTTAAATCACAAATGATGTACAAAGTGAAAGTGTATAGTGGGATGTATTCATTAGGGCGTCCACAGGGGACACTTGTTGACAATCACCTATACTGAAATCCTACAAAATAAGTTCCAAACGACTTCACTTCGGATTACGCTGATCCTCCTCATCTGATATCTTTTAGATTTTACTCTTATTGCATCCCAGAAACAAAACTCCCTCACTCAGAACCTGCTGTGCCTGCTGTGGATCGGTCATATTTGTATATTTCATTCTGCGTCGAGCCACTCGCTGTATGTGGAAAGACAATAAAATGTCATCCCTTTTCAAAGTTCACCCCGTGACAGGGCAGTTTATACATTTAGTCCCCCTGTTTGATGGAGAGCTAATAATCACTATCAAAAACAAGGCCGGTCTGATGTCAGAAGCAACGAGACCCCGCAGTGGCGAACAGCGTGACCTGCTGTCAAAACCGGTGCTCCGACAAAATGCCAAAGTGCGGCTCGAACATTTCGCAGCGGTCTGGACATGCAGTCCTATTCACAGTACGTACTCGTGAAGTATCGGGACTTGATTCTTATTTAAAAAGAAGGAAAAAGTCTTCCCCCGTCTCTGTTCGCAGCAACAAAATCCATCCATTAGCTACCCCTTATCCTACATCTAGGGTCACAGGAGCCGATCCCAGCCGCCCTCGGGCGAGAGGGTGGACCCGCCCGGGACCAGCCCGGCCACATATGGAGACGAACAACCGTTCACACATCTGGGCAATTTTCCATATTAACAGTTTGGGTTTATTTATGATATCCTGTTGCTGTTTATCTTCTTTGACCTTCTTCCAGATATACTGTGCAGTCGATTGGGCCGGTCTGAAATGCGGTCGTTGCACAGGTCAGTGGCCCCGAGCTCTTTATTTGTACATATTTGCAGTTTTTGAGCACCTTGTTTGAATCTTCTGTTTTTAAAACTTCCATTTCCTCCTCCGACCTTCACGCTTTCTGTCCGCTGGTAAAATAAACAGCGGTTCCTCGATCGAAAAGGCCGGTCTGGTAGAGTTTGGCTCATTGGCCTTCATTTTCCCCACGCATCTTTACTGGCAAGCTCCCTCGCGATCTCTCCTTTTCACTCGGGCCGCACTCCTTGCTGCATGCCTCGATCCTCCCCGCCCGTCGGTGTATACGAGCGCCTCCCGCCTGCTCTCCCTTCCCCCCTTTTTCGAGTTCAGATTTGCCGACACTCCCCCACCCGGCCTCCCGGTTCCATCCGGAGCCCTCCTGAGAGTTTGGATGCTGGCACTCTCCGCCCGGCTCCCGGGGCCCTCCTCGAGCTCCTCCATGCAGACACCCAAGCGACCGTCTCAGCCCGGCCTCTCTGACTTTATTTCCAAAGCATCTAACCCGTGCTGTCCCTCTGATGGACTCATTCTTGATCCTATCCATCCTCGTCACTCCCAGAGAGAACCTCAACATCTTCATCTCTGCCACCTCCGAGCTTTGCCTCCTGTCTTTTCGTCATTGTTGCTGTTTCTGGACCACACAGCATCGCTGTCCTGTACCCCCTTCTCCTCATCCTGGCTGATACTCTCCTATCACACATTACCTCTTGTACTTTTCTCCGGCCGTTCCAACCTGCCTGAACCCGTTTCTTCAGCTCTTTTCCACACTCTCTATTGTGCTGGACCGTTGACCCGAGATACTTCAAATGCTCCGCCTTCATTATCTCTATTCCCTGTAGCCTCACTGCTCCCCTCTGGTCCCTCGCAGTCAAACACATATATTCTGTCTCGCTGTGACTCAGCCTCATTCCTCCCCTTTCCAGAGCATACCTCTACCTCTCTAGATTTTCCTCAACCTGCTCCCTCCTCCCATTACAGATAACAATGTCATCTGCAAACATGATGGAGCTTCCGGTCAAACCTCATCTGTCAGCCTGTCCATCACCACTGCAAACAAGAAAGGGTTCAGAGCTGAGGCCTGATCAAGTCCCACCTCCACCATGAACTTGTCTGTCATATATTGCAATCTGAAGGAGATCAGTGACTGCAAAGTAGTGGAAGGTGAGAGTGTAGCCAGGCAGCATGGGACGGTGGTTTGTCGGATGAATCTGGTGACGAGGAAGATGAAGAAGACAGAGGCAGAGCGGAGGACGAAGTGGTGGAAGCTGAAAAAGGAGGAGTGTTGGATGGTTTTCAGGGAAATTGAGAAAGGCTCCGGGCGGTCAGGGAGAGCTTCCAGATGATTGGACAACTGCAGCCGATGTGATCAGGGAGACAGATCGGAGAGTACTTTGTGTGTCGTCTGGAAGGAAAGTAAATAATGACGCTTGGTGGTGGAATGAGGAAGTGCAGGAGAAGAGAAAGAGGTGAACAAAGATGTGGGACTCTAAGAGGACTGATGAGAGCAGACGAGAGTACAGGGAGACTCAGTGCAAGGTAAAGGTAGAGGTAACAAAGGCCAAACAAAGGGCGTATGAAGTGTGCTGGTGCCCATTTTTTACAATAAGGGACATGTGCAGAGTTGCAGTAACTGAGAGCAAAAGTCAGCATCTTTTACCAGCAGTGTGGTTTCATGCATAGAAAGAGTACTACAAATTGAAAAAGCACACGACAAGGTGCTGAGAGAGGAACTATGGTGCTGTATGAGGAAGTCGGGAGTGGCAGTGAAGTAACGTTTGGCTGGTGCAGGATTGTATGTGACAGCTGTGTGCTGTGGGTGTGACAGAGAAGTTCAAGGTGGAGGTGGGACCACACCAGGCGTCAGCTTTGAGCCCCTTCTTGTTTGCAGTGGTGATGGACAGGCTGACAGATGAGGTTAGTCAGGAATCTCCATGGAACATGATCTGTGCAGATGACACAGTGATCCGTAGTGAGAGCAGGGAGCAGTTGGAGGAAAATGTAGAGGGGTGGGGGTTATGCTCTGGAAAGGAGAGGAATGAAGGCTAGCCACAGCAAGACACAATATATGTGTGTGAATGGGAGGCACCAAAGTGGAGCGGTGAGGCTACTGGAGTAGAGGTCACGGAGGCGGATGGTTTGAAGTACTCAGGGTCAACAGTCCAGAGTGGAAAAGAGGTAAGAAAAGGTGTACTAGCAGGCTGGAACGTCTGGAGAAAAGTATCAGGGGTGATAAAAGAGAATCAGACAGCGGTGATTTTCGGTGTAGGAACAGCCAGGAAGGGGCGACACGGTGGCACAGTTGTTAGCGCTTTGGCCTCACAGCATGAAGGACCCTGGTTTGATTCCGACAGGGGACCTTTCTGTACGGAGTTTGCACGTTCTCCCCGTCTCTCTGCGTGGGTTTCCTCCCACAGTCCAAAAACATGCAGCAGGCTAATTAGAAAAATCGGGAAAATTGCCCCGAATGAGTGAGTGAGTGAGTGAGAATGATTTGTCTGTTTATGTCGCCCTGCAATTGACTGGCGACCTGTCCAGGGTGAGCCCTGGCTCTCGCCCGGATAGGCTCAAGCATCCCCAGCGACCACGAGTAGGATAAGCGGTAGACAATTGATAGATGAATGCAAAAGACAGACCGTAGAGATGAAGATTTTTAGGTCTTCTGAGATAGATAGGATCAGGAATGAGACTATCAGAGGGAATATATTGGCAGAAGGAGGCTGTGGTTGGAACTGCCAGGCAGGAGTCCAAGAGGGAAACCGAAGACAAGATTTATGACTGGAGTGACAAATGACAATTTCGTGGGTGTGAGAGAGAAGCATACAGAGAATAGGCTTAGATGGAGGAAGGTTGATTCACTGTGGCGACCCTTGAAGGAAGTCGCCGAAAGAAAAGCAGAAAAAGAATCCAGGCTGCTCATCAAGAGGATAACAAGAAAGAGAAGAGAATGTGCCACTTAAAGTCCAGTTTTTTATCAAAAACTTGAATTTTATCATGATTAAGCCTCATTTTTTTAACCTTCTCCCCCAATAGAGGGCGCACTTCTCATACACATTGACCTTTGTTGGAGCGTGGTGAATTACTCTAGAAATCACTCTTTCGTTTTGACCTTTGAACCCTTCTTCAAAAATGAGCTTATCGAGGAAAAGCAAAAGTGGACAGCGAGTGCCGAGTGTTTAATAAAGGCTGAACAGCAAAATGTTTTTTCACTGAAGTCCGATCAACAGCTGTAGGCTGACACTTTGCCACGAAGCATGCTAACTATGCTAGTGAGCAGTCAACGCAAGAGTACCAAGGCAAGTTTCATGCTAGCATTCAAGTTAGGGACCAGCCATGTTTCCAAACCCCTGGAGGACAGCACAGAAGATGCTGATGTTGTTTGGCTCGACCTGCATATGTGAGCAGACATTCAGCGTCATGAACACCAGCAAAGCCAGTCACAGGTCCAAGTTAGCTGGCCAACACCTCGGACCCATCCTGAGAATTACCACGACAAAACTACCTCCAGACTTCGATGCACCGGTGAAAAAGGGAGATCAACAGCACTGTTCCCACTGAAACGGAAGCTGAGTTTCTCTCACTGTGTTATGAAATCAATGCATTTGGAAAACAATTTGTTCAATGAGACTTGCTTATTCATGTTTCGCTAAATGGCCGAATCCATTTCTTACAAGAGCGCACTGGCGTTTCGCTTTAGTTATTGCTCAAAGCCTTGTGGATGACTGCAAATACCTGGGAGTATTGACAGTACACCGTACTGAACCGAAAAACTCAAATGCAGTTTATGAGAAGGGCCAGAGATGTCTACTTCCTGCCGCAGCTGAGGTGCTTCAACATGTTTTATGAGTCTGACGTGGCCAGCGCCATCTTTTACGCCATTGCATGCTGGGGCAGCAGCCTGAGGTTGGTGGTATCTGAGAGGAGGATGTTGTCCAAGATGATGGTAATTCTCAGTAACACCTTTTATCCACTCCGTGACATGCTGACCAATCACAAGCGCTCGTTCAGCGGTAGACCGATTCCTCAGGGTTGCGCTACCGAACGACACAGGAGGTCATTTTTGCCCGTGGCCATTTGATCTTTGAACTTGTTGATTTTAAATCTCAACGCAAGTTATAATTCATTACCTTTATTCATTTATAAACTGTTCATCTTATCTTATTCATTTCTATTTCTTTACTGTATGAAGCAACTGAGAACACTCAGAGCTGCAGAGTCGGCCTGACTCAGTGCAGCACCCAAGGTGTGATTTGATATGACGGCTCCCTCCATCGGCGATTTACATAGAAAGAAATTGAATTGCATTGTTTTTTTTCCATCCATTGGCTACCGCTTTTCCTGCAGTTGGGGTCACGGGGATGTTGGAGCCCATCCCAGCTGTCATCGGGCGAGAGGTGGGGTACACCCTTGACCGGTAGCCAGTCAACGGCGGGGCCACATATAGAGACGGACAGACGTTCACGCTCTCATCCACACACCCGGGCAATTTTTCCAATTCATTCCGATTAACCTCCTGCATGTTTTTTTTTTTTACATTTTTACTGTGGGATCAGTATTTGATTTATAAGATGACATGTGACCCAGTTTATATGCTTCACAAATCACAAATAAATACAAAAACCCCCGAATATAATCCAATACAAACACCCTTACCAAGGAACAAAATCCTGTAAATAAGTGAATAGATAAACAATAACCACTCACACAGAGAGTGAGCGGGTCATATCATTTGTAGTCATATAAATTGGCCACCGCTTTACATTTGAATCTATGTGCGCTTTCCCATTTTAAGAGTTAAAAGTAATAACTAGTTTTAGGGCGTCGTGTCGCAGGAGGTAGAACGATCGTCCTTGGAACGGGATATTCCCGGTTCCGTTCCCGGCTCCTCTTAGTGTGTACAAATGTTGTTGAGCAAGACACTGAACCCCTGACTGCTCCCCCGCTGCTGCGAGACGGCAGCCACCTGCTCACGGTGAAACGCAGGGAACGAATTTCCCCACGGGGATTAATAAATTATCCATTATCATGAACTAGTTTTTATATCATTATAACGAAGGTGACAAACTGGGGCCCCCTGGAGGCCCGGGCGCCCTTAGCTATCTTGCCGGATGGGCCAGCTGGCTCTTCAATACAGTATCACTGATACGGACTGATATAGTCAAACATCCATCCATCGTCTGCAGCTTATCCTGCACTCAGGGTCGCGGGGGATGCCGGAGCCTATCCCAGCCTATGCCAGTCAATCGCAGGGCCGCATATACAAACAAACAACCATTCACTCACTCACTCATTGGGGGCGATTTTCCCAATTTTTTTTCCAAGTAACCTAGCTGCATGGGTTTTCGGAGGAAACCCACGCAGACACGGGGAGAACAAGCAAACTCCACACAGAAAGGCCCCCTGTCGGAATCGAAGCAGGGTCCTTCACGCTGAAAGCGCCACCGTGCCGCCTTACAATCAAACTAATACATTTATTTCTTCACTACATTTTTTGCATATTGCACATTTGCACAAACCTGCGACAGGTTTGTAGTTTCACATGGCGGACAGAAAACCCGGGGGACAGCGTGATTCGGAAAAGACTTCCGTCCCCTCTTTTCCTCCCCACTGTCTGCACTCACAGGAGCAGCCTGATGTTGGATTTTAGAACCAGTCAGTCCTCACATTCACAATCGACCCAGTCAATCAGTCATTGGTCTTTTAGATGGGAAACGTTGAGGTGACGGCTTCTGCTCGTGTACATTTTAATCCGTTTGTATCGTTATTATCCAAATTAACTTTGACCCAAATCGGGTCAAACTAAGCTTTTCTCTCCGAGGTGTGAGATCAGGCTTCTAACCTGCAACGCTCCCCCAAAATTCACACTCCTAAAAGTAACGAAGTACTGCACTTTTATGACGGATGAAGTTTATTTTCCCTCCACTCTTCGAGAAAGCAAATTAAAATGAAGGCACGGGAGAACATGTGAATTATCATTTTGAAAATAAGCTATTTTTTCGGTTGAAACAATGAATGGTGCCTGTCGTTTGTCTCTAACGTGAATCTGCAAAAGGTGCAAGTTTAGATCATCAACCCCGAAACCGTTCCTCAGCTCGTCTTGCTTTACCGAAAATAACCATCGTCGCTTTGCATTGAACGGGACCCGTTCATTTCGGCCCTCGCTTGCCAGTATTTCACCGGTTTAGTTGATTTTTTGCACATTCTCAAGACACGCAGATATATTCTTCCACGGCCTGTTTCACTTTATTTATTGCTCACAACTATTCTGTCACTGCACCAACCACCACCTTTTCAATCTGGTGTTGTTTTTTTTTTCCTCTCTCTCTCTTTTGTTGATTTAAAATTATTTATTTTTTTTGGAGTGGATTCCCTTTTTAAAAACACCGCAAAACACGCTGTCTCCCACCCCCCACGCTTTCCCCTGCGCGCCACGCAGCGGAGACGCGCGGGAAAGCGCGTGGGGTGTGGGTGTGGGGGTGGGGAGGCGGGGGGTGTCGAGCGCCAACCGTCAGCGGGCAGGCGGAGAATGAGAGGAGGGTGGAACCGGGTGTTTACACAGACTGCGAACCGCCTGGGGAATCGGAGGGGAGAGGAAGTCGGCCGGCTCTGGGTCTGCCTGCTCCGACTTCCTGCCGACAAAAGAGACATTTTGCCCCGGGATCCTATTTCATTGCGACGCGGGCCGAGGCGAGCAGAGGTGAGGATGGGAAGTCCGGGAACCGGCCGAACTTCTCCGTGAACTTACGAGGAGGGAAAGGAGAGCCGAGACCGCAGGTAACGACAAGAACGGCGGCCGTGGCTTTTTTTTTTCTTTTTTTCTTTTTTTTTTTTTTTTTCCTTTTTCCGCGTTGGGTTGTTGTTGCAGAAAA
>CAAKHD010004164.1:0-32070 GCA_901007705.1 Fistularia tabacaria | reverse complement strand
GAGGTAGGAGGGGGGAGTGTTGTGTTGGGTGTTTGTTTTTGGTTGGTGGGGTTGGGGGGGGGGTGGGGGGGGGGGGGGGGGGGGGGGTTAAATAAATGACGCAATACTTTCCAATCACTGGATCAAACAAAATGCTCTGTATCTATTTTGGCATTTTATGAACAACACAGAAAACACCAACCCTTTCACCCGTATTAGGCCGGGGAAGACCAATGTTAGAAAATGTCTGATTGCTACCGGCTGGCATGCATAACCACCCCATCAGAATGTTGCTTTAGAAGTAAGAAAAGGGTTAGAGAGAAAAGCACACTCCACAGCAACTAAGTACACAACATAACAACTTCATCGAAGACCGTAACAGAGCAGAGTAAAAATCAACAGTAAATCTAAAAATAAACCAGGGCAAAGAAAACTGTCTCTCAGACTTTTATTTTGCGTTTAGTCTCTAGTGCACTTACCAAAATGTAGCACATTTCTAAATATAAGGTATTTAACATGAGATGAGGAATCCTGAAGAAAAATGACTGGTAAAAGCCTCAATTATGGATCCAGAAAACAGTCATGACATATAAGCCAAGGTTGGGATCGAACATGCGGGAAAAAGTTTGTTGTGATTGCTTAAAAACAGTGAACTTTCGGAAGTATTAAATGTGAGGTTTCAGACAGGAAAATCAAACATTTGAATATCACTTATTGAGAGGCACAACCTCAGCCTTGCTTTTAAATTAAACTCGGATCAAGATAATGATTTACGCTAATGCAAGCAAGTAAATATTGGATAATTAGTTAATTTAAAAATGTAATCCGGAAATATTTTTTGTCTGAATAATTCCAGTCTATTTTAATGCCAAAATATATATTAAAATGTGCTTAATTATTTGAATTTGCCTAATAATGCTTATTCTTGTTCATTTGAACATGCAGAAAGTCAACCCAAACTTTGCTTTCTTCAATTTAATTATGGAATTACACAAACTTAAGATGGAAATTGTGTGTGTCCATCCATCCCTCCTTGGTCTACCGCTTATACAGGATTGGATCGCGGTGTCAGCAGCCGAAGCAGAGAGGCCAAGACTTCCCTTTCCCCGGCCACTTGGTCAGCCATTCCGGGGAGATCCCATGGCTAAGTGTAACCCTCCAACATGGCACGGGTCCTTCCCGGGCGGGGCCTCCTTCTGGTTGGACATGCCAATACCTCAGCAGGAAGGCATCCAGGAGGCATCAAAAACCAGATGCCCGAGCCACCTCATCTGACTCCTCTACTTGTAGAGGAGCAGTGACTCTACTCTGAGCCCCTCCCAGATGGCAGAGCTCCTAACCCTATCCCCAAGGGAGATCCCGGACACCCTGCGGAGAAAGCTCATTTCAGCCCCTTGGATCCATGACCTTGTTCTTTTGGTCATGACCCACAGCTCGTGACCATAGATTAGGGTAGAAATGTAGATCGACCGCTACATTGAAAGCTTCACCTTATGGCTCAGCTCCTTATTCACCAGGACAGTCCGGTGCAGAGACCCTGCCAAGGGTGTAGAGCTGGTACATTATCCTATGGCGAGGACGAAAAACCACATTGGTCCTCCTGGATCCGAGCTTCAGCGACCAGTCAGACCCTCCTCTCCAGCACCCCTGAGTCGACTTCTCCAGGGAGGCTGAGGAGTGTGATCCCCCTGTAATTGGAGCACACCCTCGTATACCCCTTTTTAAAGAGGTAGATCACCACCCCAGTCTGCCAATCCAGCGGCACTACCCCCAACTTATACGTGATGCTGCAGAGGCGTCATCCAGGAAATCCCTACAACATCTAGAGCCTCAAGGAGTCCAGGGCAGATCTCATCTGCCCCCAGGATCCCGCCAACAATGAGCTTTCTGCTTCCTCGTAAAACTTCAGCCCTGGAAATGGGAGAATCCACTCCAGAGTCCCTAAACTCTGCATCTTTGTTGGAGGGCGTGTTGTCAGGATTGAGGAAACCTTTGAAGTATGCCTTTCAATGATCTACAACGTCCGAGTTTTTGCCTCGGCAACTACCACAGCTAAGTGCCGCTTGGCCTGCCAGTAGCTGTCGGCTGCCTCCAGAGCCCCACAGGCCAGAAAGGCTTGGTAGGACTCAGCTTGACAGCATCCCTCACTGCTGGGGTCCATCAACAGGTTCAGGGGTTGACACCTCCACAAGCACAGATTCGCCTTACAGACACAGCTCTGGTCTGCTGCCTCAAAAATGGAGGCCCGGAACATGGTCAATTCGGAATCCATGTTCCGCATCTCCCCCGGGACATGGTTGAAGCTCTGCTGGAAACAGGAGTTAAAACTCTTTCTGATAGGGGGACTCTACAAGCTGTCTCCAACAAACTCTCACGTTATGTTGGGGTCTGCCAGATATAACCTGTGTCCTTCCTCACCATCGGAGACAGCTCAGCATCACATGTGGATCATTTGACAGCTCCGCCCCTCTCTGCACCTGAGTGTCTAGAGCATGTGGCCTCAAGTCCGATTATACGACTAGTCAGTTACTAAACTGTGGCCTAAGGTGTGCGAGTGCCTGGTGCACATGTGCACAGCTTTATGTCTGAACATTGTGTTTGTGACATAAGCTCTGGCTCCCTCCCTACAAGAGAGGGAATATTAAATTTTCATAGAACCAGTTTCTGCAGCCCCTGGATCAGACCGTCAAGGTCCCCCGCCCGGCCACCACCCAGCTCACATCACACCCAACCCCCATGGCCCCTCCTATAGGTTGTGAGCCCAAGGGAAGGGGTCAATCTGAAAAAACAAAACAAAACAGTTATTTCTTCAATAAAGGTTTGACCTCCTAGGTATTGAGGTGTGCCGTTAATTTATCTCTTTTGTCACAAATTAGCAAAATCAAAAATTGCACTTTTCCACGCTAGATTTGTCAGGTAACGTGGTGCATATTTTATCAAATCAACCCAAAGACCTATAAGACATTATGTAATATTAGACATCATTCTCAGGCTGGCTGGCCATTCTCACCATAGGCTGGTACTTGTCGTTGTTCCTCAACTGCAGTCATTAATCACTCTTAAAAGAGAGCAAATAATGTAGTAATGAAAAATAGGCTGCTGTTTTTACATAAAATAACTGAAATGTCTTTTGTCACAAAATGAATAAAGTATTCATCCATCCATCCATTGTCTTCCACTTGTCCTACTTAGGGTCACGGGGTATGCTGGAGCCTATCCCAGTTGTCATTGGGCGAGAGGCAGGGTAAAGCCTGGACTAGTTGCCAGTCAATCGCAGGGCCACATATATAGAAGGGCAACCATTCAATCTCTCATTCAGTTTCCAATTAACTGCTGCATGCTTTTGGACTGTTTGGGGAAAATGGAGAACGTGGAGGAAACCCACGCAGACACAGGGAGAACTTGCAAACTCCACACAAAAAGGTCCCTTATCGGAATCAAACCCGGATCCTTCATGCTGTGAGGCTGAAGCCTTAGACACTGGACCATTGTGCAGCCCCATAAAGTATTCATTAAAATCTATTTATGTATATGTTGTGATTGTAGAGTCAGGATGTAAAAAACACATCTTTTTAAACATACACAGAAACAGATCTTTAGTCTAAGCCCTACTTGTTTTCTTTCGGCTGTTCCCTTCAGAGGTCGCCTCTCTTTTCACATCATCGAACTTCACCACTGGTTCATATTACTGATGCTTTATAATTGTTCCCCATTATGTATCAGTGCAACACATCCTCATGATCAATGCGTCAACCACCTGACGAAATGTGAGAGTTGCCTTTGTGTCACATACCGATGCATTACAAGTCCCTTTTCATCATTTTTCAACAAACCTGGAGCTTTAATTTTTAGACACATTTGGAGAAGCATCTACTTTGGGTCGAGTGTCAGTGGAGGAATGTGAGCAAACAAAAACAGATGCATTGGATAAGAAAATTACATTTACTTCTAAGACCATGCAGCCAAAGCCCTTACAAGGCAATTCATACAATTATCTCGAAAAATATACTGTATGTAATACAACAGGGATCCATATCTCTGTAGATTTTGGAAAAAGAAAAAGAAAAAAAAAAAGAAACAAAAATCAATGACAATAATAATCTCTAAAACAATATTTTCATCTCCATTAGTGTCATCGGCTGGTTTCTCCATATTGCCCATCAGACAGAGAGTTGCGTCAGGAGACAGCTGTGTGAGGTCTTATTCCTAACATGGAAGTAGATAACCTTGCTTTCATTTTTAGCTGTTGGGACCTGATTCTTGTCTATGAAATTCTAAAATATTACATCACTGTGATTTCAAAAGCTATGATATAAATACATGCTCTTCTCTGTTGCTGCTTTTGGAGCCATCCAGACCTATCACATTATCTGGTAAGACTGTTTTCTGTCATCACTTTTAAATTGAAACATGGGGAAGGCCAGAAAACTGTGAATCAGCTTAGATTTGCAGCTCCTTATTAACAAGGTACAAGGCATTTACATGTCCCAAATTCTTACATTTAACCAAATTCTAGGCTTTGATTAATTTATTCCACAAGTAGTGGATATTGGGCGCCTTTGCCTTTAAGCCACAGCAGCAGCCTGCTGTTGTGTTTTTTATGACTAATTGGCACCAATTGCCTGCACCTAAGTTTCCTTACAAGCATGGCACCAACTACACCAAGGGAAGTGGCGGATTTGGTCATTTGTCACAATCTCCAGCTTTTTTTCAGCGGCTTGTCGTGTGTTCTGGTATGTAGCCGCCCTTCCCCACAACAGGTTGTATATTGCCTGCGCAGGTGTATCTGACTTACTCTTAGTAACTACCCTCACTGGGCACAGGGCTGGGTTTTTGTCACGTATTCTCCCTATTGCTGGTGGAGATTCTGTGCATCGCAGCTTGTGGTATGTCGCCATTCTTCCTGCCGTTGTCCCAGATTACTCAGCGACGTTTTTTTTTTTTCTCATGTGTTTCTGGTTTCCTCTGTTAGCCCAGGTAGTCTGCTGACCCCAAATACGTGGGGCTGTCTCCTGCTGGTGAATTTGCTGTTTTGTTCACTTCTAGTTTATGTATGGACATGTGCATGAGCTGCAGACTGCAAGTAGGGAGGCCCAACACCTTGTGGCGGGGTATCTGCGTACCTTAAACATCTCAATAGTAGATGTACATCACCTGGGTGTGCATTTCACATGTGGTTTTCTCTCTTGATCCTCCTCTGGGCTGTCTCCTTGTGGTAAGCACCTCTTCCACTATCTGTGTGGTGGTCCTTCCACATATTATTCCTCCCCAGCCGGTGTTTTTAAGCAATTGCCATGTTAGGTTATTTATCAAATCAATGAATAAGAAGTTGTTAATTGTTCCTCTAAACCCTGTCTTTGTTCATCCTTGCGAGAACCTGTGTGCCTTGCTCATTAGTCGGTTAATCTCCTTTGCTGAGGAAGTTTAGCAGTATGAAAATTCCCATGGATGCCCTGGCCATGCTACATTTTTGGCGTTGTCGGCAGGATTAGGATACAACAGACAGGTGATCGAGAGTTCTTTGTATTGTGTAATTTGTCTGATTACTTAACTTTTGTCTTTGTGAGTGTTTTTTTTTTTTTTTTCTTTTTTGCGGAAACAAAACAGCAGCCCGTCTCAGTGATGACCCACTGTGACTGTCTTCTGGAGAGTCTAGTCCGCTTCCTTCCATGAGTCCTTCAATTGTTGATTTTGGGATGCATAGCGTTGCTAAGAATGTCAAAGGAAATGCAGGAGCTCAGGGAATTGGTTGCCCAGCTTAGATCCGAGAATGTACGTCTTAAAAGTACCAAATTCTCTGGTTCCACTAATGGAGCCTCTAGTAGCTACACCACACCTGTTTTTCAGGGTGCTAAACGACTGGCATTCATTCCAAGGGAGAAAAAATGTCCCACATTTAGGGGTAGCACCAGTATAAGTATAGAGGAGTGTGTTGAGGAGGCCACAGCTTGCATGCGGGCCCGCCATTTGTCTGCCACTGACAGGCCTATTTCTTGTTTGACCATCTGGAAGGCGATGCGAGGGAGGAGATTTGTAATAGGCCAAGGGTAGAGAGGGAGGACCCAGATGCAATCTTTAAGATCTTGCAAGAGTTATATGGCTGCCTTTAATCCTGCGTCGCCCTGCAGGAGGCCTTCTTCTCCTGAAAACAGCAGGAGGGTGAGTCATTGCTTGAATTTTCCACTGCTTTAATGACCCAAATGGACAGAGTGCAAGGTTTTGCACCTGAAGGCATTATTAATGCCAACCTCCTACTTAGGGATCAGTTTGTGGAGCATGTGTGGGAGGGCACTCTCCATAGATCTCTAAAACAATTTATCCACCAGAAGTCCAAGGCTACTTTGAAGTCCGGCTTAGTAACTTTGTAGCTTTTCCCTCCCCAGTGTGAAGAGACCTTTTTGGCTTGCTGGTATATCTTGTGTGGTGACCAGTGCCATCCATGGTGGCCAAACACCAAAGTCTGAGTTAACAGAATTAAAGGAGATGCTGAAGTAACAACTGCAGATAGATCAGCTTACCCATAGTATGGCTGCTATGCAGGACTCCAATAAGTGCAATTGCTTACCCTGTGACTGAGCTCATTTGTTTGCAGTAGCAGCAACCAGGCCATTATGCCCGAGGTTGCGATGGTGAGAGTTCTTGGTTCTTCTCTACCTGGATCCAGGAGCCACATGAGGGTCCCTGACAGTAGGGCACCCCGTGCCCCTCAACCATCAGGAAACTTATACCCCCCGGGTTGAGGAGCCACAGTTCGGCTAGGTAAATATCAGGCTCTAGCACCGTGTTCTGCTGGTATGGTCGGGGGTTTGATGTCCAGGTGTCCACATTAAGGTGTTCACATGGCTGAGATGCCAGTTCCTTGTGTTGTTGATATGAGGTCCATGGTAGTCACGATAACTGAAAGCTTCTTTTCTAAAAACTTTGAATAATGGGGCCCCAAGGGATGGCAATCCTGTAAGTGGCTACAACTTCGTGCCACCAATGGTCTGAACAGCCCATATTTGGATTATTTTAGATCTTAAGGTGGAGTTGTGTGGTAAAGTAATGGAGAACTGTGGCATCTTGGTTGTTAAGTATCCTTGAGACCCAGGTGTACTCGGGATGAATGTTATCCGTAAGTGCTACCTGGAGTTTTTTGGGCAGTATGGTGCTGACTTGTTAAATTTACCATCTGTTTCTACTGCCCCGTGTGCAATGTTTCAAGCGCTCCAACAGTGCCACCAGGCGATTATCCAGCCCACCCCTGAGGGTGGTAGCACTGTGAAGGTATGTGGACAGAGACCATACACAAAGGCCCCAGAATCCAACCAGGGAGTTTCTTGCGGTTGCAACTTTCCTGCTGTTCCACTGTATTTGGCTAATTGTTTTGGGTTAAATCAGTGTATTCTGCTGGCATAAGAAAAAAAAAAAGTGATTGGGGCTGAGTTTCTGTGGAAGATGAGTAGAGGACTGTGAGGAGGTCACAAATCAAAGAGGGAGAAACACAATTAGTTACTGTATACGCATTGTCAAGTTTAAGTTCATAGAAACAAGTGCAACATTGACTTTAAGTATAATACAACTAAACCTTTGTCTGTTTGTGTGTGTGTGTTGTCTGAACAGCATGCCCTTCCACATGTATATGCATGAAAAGGGTGGCAGTGAGAGTAGCCCCGTAAGCCAGAAAATAAGTGTAATGATTGTTTTGAACAATAAGTTGGGTCATCAAATCTCAAGTTTCAACACTGGAACATTTGATGCCAATTCTGTCTCAGCGTAGAGGAGTGAATTGGATAAGGCCCATTTAAGTGGCAAAGAAGGAAATGTTAGACATGGTTTCTCATTGCTTTCTGGCCTGACAGTCTCTCTTGTTAAATGAGAACTAGATGGAAGTGATTCATAGAGAACAGGGCATAACAGAAGAGGAATTACTTTCAGATATTAAGATTTCAAACATTGAACGAGTGAAGGTCAATTATTACATGGATATATCTAGGAATAAAAAGATCTGAAGAATGAAGTGAAGTTGTCAACTCTGAGAAACCCAAAGCGATGTGAGCATGACTTTATTTATTAATGAGTCATTTTTGCATTCTGATGTGGAACCACTTAGGTGGAGAATAAATTAATTACAAACATTTGCTAAGCAGGACATTGGTGATACAATACAAAAGAACGAACAATGAAGGTTTTATGTGTAATTACAGGAAATGCGGCGATGGGAAGGGTGGTAAAAAAGGAGGTGATGATCGCGTTGACTTATACACTTGTAATGTGCGCTCTTCCTAATGTCGGATTGTGTTTCGTCAGCTTGCAATGCTTATTTCAAATGCAGCGTGGCTTGGATGCATGACCACATATCAGGTTGGACTATGCTGCCTCCAGGTGCAGTGAGCAGAATTCCGGAAATTCAAATCGAAAAAATGAATTGGTAATTTAATTATTTGAGTCTGGAATTTGAAATGATCTGACATGGGAAAATTTGTAAAACCAAACACATCTCTGGCCAAAATCCACTGGTACCATATCTAATTCTTCAATATTGCAGAGAGAAAAAAAAAAGGAATGGTGGAAACATCAGCAGGAATGGACGGCTGTTCTTTTGGCTTATTCAGCTTCCAACTACAACCTAACCTTGGGCAGAGGAACGCCACTAGAATTGTGTATGTATTTATAATATGTTATGAGGGTGCCACAGTTGCGCAGTGTTTCACGTTACATCCTCTCAGCAAGAACATTCCTTGTCTGATTGTGACAGGGGATTTTCTGTAGAGAGACTATATATCTCAGCTTGTTTGCTCAATACCCAAAGAACAAAGCCCCTGCTAAGTTACAGGGAAGGAGAACTCTTACAGTTGTTCAGCCACTCTGAATCTACAGCTGTCTAGGAGGTATTGGAAAGCATCCTGGTTGTAAACACCTGGAAGGGGTTGATTGTTAAGAAACAGCCATAACAAACACCATGTTTGACCATGAGGATGTTCATAAAACATGAAAGCTCCAAATATTCCATTCCATGTACTGTATGTACATGGAATGTATTTAGAGTACCTGACTCTAACCTACAGTCATAAACTCTGGGTCATAACTGAAAGAACAAGAGCCCACATACAAGTAACTGAAATTAATCTCCTCCACAGGGTGGCTTGACTCAGCCTCAGAGAAAGAGTGAGGAGCGCAGGCATCCGAGGAAAGGGGAAAAGGGCTTTTAGCCCCTGGAAGGGTCACCCAAAGCAAACAGGTCCCAGGTGGGGGACCGGACCAAGCGTGGCTCAGAACACCCTCATGATGGACAACACATTTGGACACAGTTTTCTCCTGCCCGGACACAGGTCTCCTGGGCCCCCCATGGGAGCCAGGCCCAGGGGCGGGGCTCGATGGCAAGTGCCTGGTGTCCGGGCCTGCAACTATGGGGCTCGGCCAGACACAGCCCAAAGAGATGACCTAGGTCCCTCTTCCTCTAGGCTCACCACCCACAGGAAGGGCCAAGGGGGTTGGGCTCTAGTGTGAGCCGGGTGTTTGCCGGAGCGGGGGACCTTGGCGGTCTTACCCTTGGCTGCAGAAGCTGGCTCTAGGAACATGGAATGTCACCTCTCTGGCAGGGAAGTAGCCCGAGCTGGTGTGTAAGGCTGAGAGATTCTGACTAGATATAGACGGACTCACCTCGATGCACAGTGTGTGGGCTGGAACCGTTGATCGAAGAGGCGATGCACTCGCCACTTGAGAGGGGCTGGATTCTTTTTTTTTTTCTTATTCAGTCTGGAGTTGCCCCTGGTGAGAGGTGCTGGGCACGTGTGGGCATATTAATTACGCCCCACTCAGCGCCTGTACATTGGGGTTCAACCTGGTGGACGAGAGGGTAGCCGTCCTCCGCCTTCAGGTGGGGGGACGGGTTCTGACTATTGTTTGTAGCTATACACCTAATCGCAACTCAGTTTACCCACCTTTCTTGGGGTCCCTAGAGGGGCTGTGAGATAGCGCTCCTGCAGGGTACTTCTTTGTTCTACTGGGAGACTTCAAAACTCACTTGGGCAACGATTGTGCGACTTGGAAGGGCGTAATTGGGAGGAATGCCCCCCCCATCTGAACCCGAGCAGTGGTTTGCTAATGGACTTCTGTGCTCATATCAGGTTGTCCATACAAAAACAAGGTTCAAGCAAAAAGGTGTCCATATGTGCATTTGGTACCAACACACCTTGGGCCACAGTTCTTTCACCAACCTTGTGGTCGTGTCATCGGATTTGTGGCCGCATGTCCTGGACACTTGGGTAAAGAGAGTGGCGTAACTGTTAATTGATCACAACCTGGTGGTGAGCTGGCTCAAATGGTGGGGGAGGATGCTGGTCAGACCTGACAGACCCAAACGAAACATGAGGGTCTGCAGGGAGCATCTGGCAGAGTTGCCAGTCTGAAGGCATTTCAACTTCCACCTACAGCAGAGCTACAACAGCGTGAGAAGCGGGGGACATGGAGTCCGAATGGGCCATGTTCCATGCTTCCATTGTCGAGGCAGCAGACCCAAGATTTGGCCGTAGAGCAGTTGATGCCTGTCGGGGCAGCAACCCTCGAACCCGCTGGTGGACCCCAGTGGTGAGGGATGCTATCAAACGGAAGGAGTCTTATCTGGCCTGTGAGGCTCCGGAGGCAGCTGATAGGTACCGGCAGGCCAAGCGGCATGTGGCTTCTGTGGTCGCCGAGGCAAAAGCTTGGGCATGGGAGGAGTTCGAGGAGACCTTGGAGAACAACTTCCGGTGGCCTTCGAGGAGATTTGGGTCCACCAACTTCAGAGGGGGAAGCAGTGATCTGTCAACACGGTATACAGTGGGAGCGGGGAGCTGCTGACCTCAACTCGAGATGTTGTAGATCGGTGGCATGAATACATCCGAGACCTCCTCAATCCTGTTGAAACGCCTTCCAATGAAGAAGCGGAGCCTGGTTGACTCTAAAGTGGACCCGCCTATATCTGGGGCTGTAGTTGCTTAAGCAGTCAAAAAGCTCCTCAGTAGCCAGGCCCCGAGGGGGGATGAGGTTGGCCCGAAGTTCCTAATGCTCTGGATGCTGTCAGACTGTCCTGGCTGACAGACCTCTGGAGCATTGCATGGACATCGTGGACAATGCTGCTGGACTGGCAGACCGGGGTAGTGAGTGATCCCCCTTTTTAAAAAGGGGAATAGGAAGGTGTGATATCTTGAGGGGGATAGCACTCCGAAGTCTCCTTGGTAAGGTCTATTCAGCGGTGCTGGAAAGGAGGATCCGCCAGGTCGTTGAACCTCGGATTCAAGAGGCGCAGTGTGGCTTTCGTCCTGGTCGAGAAACAGTGGACCGGCTTTATGCCCTCAACAGGGTTCCTGAGGGCCCATGGGAGTTTTCCCAACCAGTCTACATGTGTTTTGTGGATCTGGAGAAGGCATTCTATCGTGTACCGCAGGCAATCCTGTAGGGGGGGCTCCGGGAATATAGGGTGCCGAACCCCGTTATACGGGCCGTTAGGTCCCTGTGTGACGGGTGTCGGGGCTTGGTCTGCATTGCTGGTTGTAAGTCGGACCTGTTTCCAGTGAGAGTTGGACTCCGCCAGGGCTGCTCTTTGTGACCAATTCTGTTCATAGTTTTTATTGACAGAATTTCTAGTTGCAGCCAAGGCATCAAGGGGATCTGGTTTCGTGGCCACAGGATCGAATCTCTGTTTTTTGCAGATGTGGTTCTGTTGGCTTCATCAGGCCATGATCGTCAGCTCTAACTGGAGTGAGACCATGGTGCTCAGCCGGAAACGACTGGAGTGCTCACTCTGGGTCAGGGAAGAGCTCCTGCCCCAAGTGGAGGTGTTCAAGTGTCTCAGGATCTTGTTCATGAGTGGGGGAGGGATGGAATGGGAGATTGACAATTGGATAGGTGCAGCATCTGCAGTAATTCGGACTCTGAACTGATCTGTCGTGGTGAAGAGGGAGCTGAGTCAGAGGGCGAAGTTCTCAATTTACCGGTTGATCTAGGTTCCTACCCTCACTTATGGCCATGAGCTGTGGGTAGTGACCAAAAGAAAGAGACTGCGGATACAAGTGGCAAAAATGAGTTTTCTCCGCAGGGTGGCCGGACTCTCCCTTAGAGATATGGTGAGAATCCGGGGCTATGCCCCACAGTTGTGATGGGAGATAGAGGAGGACAATTTCTGGAGAGAGTTAGATGAACTGATGCAGAATATCCCCACGTGACGAAGAAGTGATGGGCAGGTTTGGTATCCAGGGTAGGAACACAGTGATATCTGGTGGTAACCTTTGCAAAAAGAATGGAAATGGCTGTAGTGAATACTTTTTGTCCAGAAAAGGCAGGAACATAGGGTAACTTATAAGAGCGGAGGTAGGAGCACGTAGGTAGACAACATCTTGTATAGACGAAGTAATCTGAAAGAGATCAGTGATTGCAAAGTCGTGGTAGGTGAGAGTGTAGCCTCACAGCATGTGATGGTGGTTTGTAGGATGAATCAGGTGACAAGAAAGATAAAGAGGACAAAGGTGGAGCAGAGGACAAAGTGGTGGAAGCTGACAAGTGAGGAGTGATGTATGGTTTTCAGGGAGGAGCTGAGAGACTCTCGGTGGTCAGGGAGAGCTTTCAAATTGTTGGATGGACAAGTGTGATCAGGGATACAGGTAGGAGAGTACTTGGTTTGTCATCTGGAAGAAAAGTAGGTAAAAAACCTGGTGTTAGAATGAAGAAGTGCAGGAGTATCTACAGAAAGAGGTCAGCAAAGAAGGACTGGGACCCTGAGAGGACTCAAGAGAGCAGACAGCTGTACAGGGAGTTGCAGAGCAAGGTGAAGGATGAGGTAGCAAAGGCCAAACAAAGGGTGTGTGATGCTTTGTATGCTAGGTTTTACAGTAAGGGAAGGAGAGAATAATTTATACAAGATAGCAAAACAAACAGATAGAGATGGAAAGGATGTACAGCAGGTTCGGTCGTAGGATAGTGAGGGAAATGTATTGAGAGATGCTGGAGGAGTAACGGAAAGAGTGCTTGAAAGAGCTGATGAGTGAGGAAAATGAAAGAGAGGAGAGTAAGAGAAGTGACTATTATGAATCACAAAATAGCAGGGATTAATATCACTATTACATTAAACAGTAAACATTAGAGTATAAGGAATAAAGTACAAAGTGAATAAGTGATGAGCCATACAAATAAGTATTTCCAAAGAAAAAGTGGGACAAAGTGGTGTAAACTAGAGTGACAGCCAAAGCCAGCATTTGGGAGCAACAATATGGTTTAATGCATAGAAAGAGTACTAAAGATGTAGTATTTGCTTTTAAGAATGCTAGTAGAGAACTACAGAGGAGGTCAGACGGAGCAGCATTATGCCTTTGTAAACCTAGAAAAAGCGTGTGACAGGTTGCCAAGAGATGAACTATGGATATTTATAAGGAAATATGGAGTGGCAGTGAGGTATGTTAGACTGAGATGGGACTGCATCAGGGATCAGCTCTGAGCCCCTTCTTGTTTGCAGATGTGATGGACAGGCTGACAGATGAGGTTAGACAGGAATCTAAGTGGACAATCATGTTTGCAAATGACACTGTGATCTGTAGTGAGACCAGGGGACAGGGGGAGGAAAATCGAGAAAGGTAGAGGTATGCTCTGCAAAGGAGATGAATGAAGGTTAGTTGCAGCAAGACAGAATATATGTTTTTGAATGAGAAGGAACCAAGTGGAACAGTGAGGCTACAAAGTGTGGCGACAAGGTAGAGGATTTTAGGGTATTTAGGGTCAACAGTCCAGAACAATGAAGTGAGGAAGTGAGCTGCCAGATGGAGGAGTTTGGTTTGCCGTGGCAATCTCTGAAGGGAAAAGCCAAAAGGAAATTAAGATACCTATAATTCTAAGTATAACTGCAGCCTGCCGGAACATTTTGGCCAGTATTAACGCTCTAATATGTAGATACCAAAAGAAATACATGCAAATCGAATATAAATAAGATGAAATAGATGGCACCCTAGGAAATTTTGGCAAATGTAATGGATTTCAACTGAGAAGGTTGCTAGAAAAACAGCACAAATCAGAGCTAAAGATGTTCGTATCTTAGAGTATACAGTGCAGCATTACTAAGCTGGCAGGACTTAGTTTTCATTTGAGGTAACATTGCTCAACAGCATTGAAACAGTACTGCTGTATGGTATCCCCAACCAGCTAGCCAGCCAGCCAATCAAAAGAATGAGAAACAAAAAGGACCTACAGGATGACTGAAACAACCACATAAGTGAACAGTTATAACAGGATAATTAGATGTAATTCAGGATGGGTCATCTGTAATAGACTACAAGTAAGACATATATATTAGAGGGAAATACATTTGGATCCACTGTCTTCATGTTGTATCTTACAACTTGGTATCTTTTCCTTCAAGTATTGAATCACCAACATTGCCGTTCTTCATTCTTCTAATATTTCTGTCTTCCCCGAATGTAAAACAGAAGCAGCTGAGCCCAAGTGCTGGAAGTTTGGATGGAAATTATTGTAAAGGGACAGCAGGGGTACTGCCCCTGTAATGCTCTGCAGAGAACAAGTGACATCAGGCAGGAAAAGTGTGTCTAGGCCTGTTAGTAAGGTGGTTAAAGCCTGCTGAATCACATGAATTCAGACAATAAACAGACACTTTTAAATTTCATATACGAGTCAAGCATTTCTGGCCCAATTCCCTTTAAGTTTTAGTGGTGCTTTGATCTCATTTTGAGTAAAACTAAAATAACACTTGGAGAGCTTTGCTGGTCCCAATATTAATTGGTTCCTCCTTGGTTTGAGTTTCACACACACAAGTCCATTGGGACTTGTGAGAATAAGCTTGGCTGATTTTGCACAAACATGTTACAAAAATGTGACCTATGCAACAACGGCAAAAATATTATTTGACTTAAAACATTGGTGTACCCATATCTCCTTATTTTTTCACCAGTTGCAACAAGGCTGATGTGTCTAATCATAGCATCATTGACATTGATATCATTGAGTCATTGACTTTGACTTTAAATACATACTCTTACACTTTGAGAGATAGGACCAGAGAGAATATAGAAATGCCCATTATATTACATGTTAAAACATTAAAGGTATTTAAGATTATGCAAAAATCAAAACATGTTACTTTATCTCAAATGCAATGGTGTTCTTCAACTGAGAAATAAAAATGTTCAAAATGAATCATAAGGCATGAAATGGAACCTTAAAGTTAAATAACAGATAAATGCTCAGTCAATTTTGAATGCAATCTTAGTTTCTTTGTATTTGTATTTATTTGAATTAGGACAGTACACACTTATTAACATCTTAGCATTTAAGCCTCAATGTAAATGTGCCAGAGTTAGCATCCAAGCTAAATTGCATTTGTTGTCCTAAGGCAGATTAAATAAATATTTACAGAAGAGAACACAGAGTACAAAGATAACAAAGTTACACGTTACAGTGACAAAGGTCATTACAAGGACAGTCACAAGTGAGATAACACGCCGAAGAGAACACGGTGATAATTTACCAATGGCTGCATGATAGGTTTGTTTTCAATCAGTTTTTTAGAACCTTTTTAAAGGTGGAGTAAGGTCCAAAGTTTCAGATATAAGCTGGCAAAGAAAAATGTTTGATAACTGTCAAAATACAGAATGTTGTACTGACTCAAAAAGGCTTTCTGTCCAAAGTTTTTAAAGTTTTCTTAAAAAGAGACTTGATGGGTTTCAAATTGATCTCTGATGTGTTGGATCATGTGGTATAACAATAAGTGATATGGCTGAAGATCTTTGCATGCATTGAAGCCTTGGCTCACTCTTTAGTCAGAGAGGGTCTTATATGTTTAAAGTTTGACAAATCAAGTTTAATAATCTGTGAAATGTTCTTAATGTGCTGTTCAAAGTCTAAATTTGAATCAAAATTTCCTCCCAAATACTTAAATTTTTGGACCACATCTAATCTCTCTCCATTAACTATCACTGATGGTTGTTCACCCTTTACCGACTGTCGAGAGAAAAACATGCAGTGTTTTTTGTTTTTTTTTTGTATTGAGGTGGAGGAAAGAATTCTGGAGCCAATGGGACACTGGTACCAGGGCTGCAGATAGTATTGCAGCAGTTTCACTCTTTGTTTTGGCATGAGCATACAATATAGCATCAGCTGCATATAACTGCATTTTTACATATATTGGGCAGAATACATATATAGAGGCAAAAAAACAAAATTGGTCCTAATATTGAGCCATGTGTGACTCCAACAGAACAATTGAGAAATGAAGATTGGACATTATCTATTTGTTCTGCCTGTTTTTTCTTTCACATAGATAAGATTTCATCCAGCAGAGAGCACTTTCAGAGAAATTAAAGCTGGATCATGATTTAATGTGTCAAATGCACATTTTAGTTCAAGGAATACAGCACCCACAAAGCCACACTGATCTAACATATGTTTTACATTTTTTTAGAAAGTAACAAGTGCCTGTTTCTGTGGAGTGATGCTTCCTGAACCCAAACTGCATGGGATGCAGAGGTGTTTCACTACTATTGATATGTTCTCTTAGTTCTGCAGCAACCCATTTTTTGGCTATTTTGGAGATAATTGGCAAGATACTGATTGAACAGTAATTCTCTGGTTTTGTTTTGTTTCCTGCCTTTAACACAGGAATAACCTGAGCTACCTTCCAAGTTGATGACACTGTTGCTTGTTTTATGGATGTATTTATCAAATGTACAATTGTACTTGCAAAAGCCTCTTAATGAATCTTAATGAAATTACTAGAGAGACCAAAAATATCTCTGGCTTTAGAACTTTTTAGCGATGAGATCATTTTTTTAACGCCAGTATTGGCATTTATTGTATATTAAACATAGTTTTACTGGAATCAAGAAGTTTGCATGAATTGTCTGGGCACATCAGATTTGTTGTCAGTTCTTCAATTGATCCAGTGAAAAAATTGTTAAAGCAATTTACAACTGTCATTAAATTGTCAGTCGCAAGACCATTTATCTGAAGCTGTTTGTCTTTAGGATCATCCACTTTGTTTTACCCCATTAGTTTATTTACATTTTTCCAAATCAATTTTCCATTTGTACCTTGTACTATTTCCAAAAAGAAATTGGCTTTGGCCTTGTGCACCTGATGAACAACTTTATTTCTGAGCGATGTAAAACTCTGACGATGTTTTGCAATTCCTGTTTTTAGAGATTTTTTTAGAGCAATGTCTCTCTGTTTCATTAACTTTTTAGTGACATTGGAGAGCCAGGGAAGATTCTCTTTAAGTTGCTTGGATTTACCCTTTCTCGTAAAACCAGCTAAAGTTTCATTGACAATTTTGATAAAAAATTTGGAACAATTCTCAAAATCACTGTTTTCCAATATCTCAGACCAATTTAGTTTCCTGAATTCATTACTCAAATTTTGTTGGGCATGCTTAGGTATAAACTTGTAAACCCTCTCTTTGTTAAATGTGGATGAAGGCTGCCTCTTAAATTTTTTTGGACAAAGAATAAAATTGTGGTCAGAGAGACCAGATAAAGTTAAAAGTCTTCAAGATTATATTGGGTTTATTGGTAAAAAGAAGGTCAATTGTTGTTTTCGACAAATTTGTTATTCTTGTTGGTTCTTTTACAGTTTATGTCAAATCATGCTTCATCAGCTTGTTGTTTCAATTTTTTTTCTGTCTGATTTGTTACCCCAATTGATATTAAGATCACCCATCAACATAATTTCTCTGTTAGAGTTACAATGATTTAAAATAAGCTCAAACTGATTATAGATTATATTTTTAGCTGAGGGAGGTCGATAAATACCAATCAGAGTGAAAGACATTGTAGAGGACAGTATTATATTCAATCCAATACATTCAGCACTAACTTCCTCTATCCATTTAATTAATTCACCTTTTAAGTGATCTCTCACATAAACCAGTACTCCCCCACCTCTCCCTTTCTCTCTGTCACTTCAATATACATTGTATCCTGGAATGTTCACAGCTGCTGTTGGTGATGTAGGGTTTAACCAACTTCAAGGTATTCCAAGCACATCAACATTCGTGTCCCTTAACAAGTGTTCTATTTGTTCTGCTTTATTAAGAATACCACCCATCAGGTGGTAATGACCCATCAGGATTCCGTTTGGCTTTGACCGTCAATCCCAGATAATCTCGGCATTATCAAGGGTTTGACAGAATTCAAGGGTTTGACAGAAATGCATCTTTTTTTTTGTTTCTTAATTGAGAGATTAAAGGCCTTTAATTCTACACTGGATGCAGGCCTTGGTTTGATATTTGAAGTTGTCAGTGATGGTTTATGTTCAGTACATTCCCCTGCACTAGAATCCTAATTTATTAAGGACTCATTTATGTCAGATTCTTGTGGAAAACTTACGGCTGGTGGTTGAACCCTCGTTACGTGGGGCTGTTATACAGCAGGTGGTAATCTTGAATGGGTTAAGAGCGGTCTGGTGAAGTCATCCTTCTCTGTTGCTTAGCTTGCCTGGTTTGCAGCCCTGGTATCAATGGTGGTAACCAGGTTAGCTGTGGTGGTTGTGGTAACCAGGTTAGCTGTGGTGGTGGTGGTAACCAGGTTAGCTGTGGTGGTGGTGGTAGCCAGGTTAGCTGTGGTGGTGGTGGTAGCCAGGTTAGCTGTGGTGGTGGTAGCCAAGTTAGCTGTGGTGGTGGCCTGGGCAGCAGTGGTGGTGGCTTTGGGAGCACAGTTCTGCTGCAAATGCCCTACAGTCTGCCTTCAAAGCAACGCCCAGCTACCTCAGTCCGCCGTAGCTCAGGGGTCACAATTTAAAGGGAAAAAAGTACACACAGAGTGTATGCGCTGTTGACCCTCTCACTGTCCTGCACCGAGAAGCTGCCACCGCTCCTATCCCTGGCTAGCAACTCCTCGGCTGTGTTCCTCAGCGTCTGGTATCAATGGCAGCCTTGTGGGTTTGGATTTTGTCTTACACAAATACAATATGCATACATAAAAGTATGAGGCCACAATCATCCCATTATTAAGATAAGATAATACTTTATTGATCCCCTAATACTGCTTGTCAAGATAATATTAACAATTATTGCACAATGTAAGATGCAAATTGTAGCAGGCAATTTTTGATCTTTTGGGATTACCCTTCAACATTTTTTTTTTCTACAATATACTTCCTATAGTGTGTTCGATACTTGTCTCGTGAACATGAACTTTTAAAATATCTTATATTTCTTCACTCTCCAGATTTTTTCCACCCATGGTGATAACAATTCTCCTCTCCTTCAAACCCACACCTGATGGCACATAATCACTTTCTGTCTGAAGTGAGAACCAACAAAAGCAGATTCTGGTCTCTATAATAGGAGGGCTACCGTGCATGCTGGCACAGATATGTGATTTCCTTTTGAAACTGTCTTGGGCAGATTCTGTTCCTCGAACATAGTGAGAGTTTGCACAAAAGTAACCAAAAACCCCAAACTCTACGGCTGGGGTGAAAGGGAATGCACAGTGAAGTCATTAGAGATGATGCTGTCTTTTTCGAAAAGCAGTGTAGCACAATCAAATGCTGAGTCAATGACTGGAATAATGTAAGCAGAGTATTGTGAAATAATAAATGGTCACTCTGCTGGAATGGGGACCAGATGCCACTAAATAGGAAACATTTGGTTGACATTTTCCTTTGACTCCCTAAGTGGGCAGAGATACAATGCATAAGGGACCAAGATACAGCTCAAGGTAATGCAATAACACTTACAGGGCGCTCAAAACCACATTCCCCTGCTTTGCTATGCATGTATTCTCTTTTACCCACCAATGCTGCCAAGGCAGCTTATCTTCACAGAATCTTTTATTCTGTTTGTGAAGTGACAGCGTAGCTCACAGCAACACTTAACTGCAAGGAGAGAACATCAGTATGCCATTACTTTTGCTCCTGCTTCGAATTTTCCTCCTACCTGCAAGTTTACAAATCAGAAAAGTATAACACAAGAAGTGCATCATACCTACCACTGAGCTGTGGATATCTGTGTGGTAAGGTTACCGCACTAATCAATCAAGATACATAGCTACACCATCTTAAATGGGAGGCAGATGGATATGTGTTGGATTAAATTGAATAGAAAACTGTCTGTTTCTGAAATAGCCCAATCTTAACATTTTGTGACCTGTTCAGCTGGACCTCCAGTTATTGCGGTCATATTAGGTTGTCGTACGAGTTTACCTTTTGGGAGTGATGAAATTAAGAAATGTTCAAGCGATGTGCACAGTGGTAGTGGCACTTATTTCCCAATCTCTATCAACCTAGATGGTAGTATTTTACAAATGAGTGTTTGTCTTGAATGAATATTTATTCATGTATTCATCTTTTCTTTTCTTTTCTTTTCTTTTTTTTAGCTTCACATAATCTTGTTTGGCTTACATGCTGTAACTACACCCTGTCAGTTTTTGACAAAAAAAAATATATATTGTTCATGATGAACAAGGATCCTCATCAACTTACAATTGCCTTATCTAAGTAACGGTGTTAAGAGAATGCGGTCATTTAATGTGAGATTTCCCTACTTAAGAAAGATCCAACACATGCATAGAAAACAGTAACATACTATGTGCTTCCGACTTTGTCATGCTGATTAAATGGCATGGTGTCTCACATGGCAGGCTGCATTAAAGCAGCGGTATGAGGAGTACTGAATAAATCAGTCATAGCTTCACTGGCAGAGTATGTAGGAGTGATTCCTGAAGCAAATAATGCTTGATCAAATAAAGTTGTATTTACACTTGGATATATTCATTATCCATTTCTGTGCTATCTGAATAATAATAATAATAATAATAATAATAATAATAATAATAATAATAATAATGATAATAATGATGATTTTTATTATAATAATGATCAGAATATGAGATTGTATTCACCCATCCGCTGACAACTAATTTGAAAGTCTGGAGAATTTAGAGGAATATCATATGTTTTAACCTTCCTTAGATTTTTATCGGCTACTATTACCTTTATTTGAACTAAATTAGTTTAATGGGCTCCTGGGGAGATAGATGTATTCAATAGTGGGCAAAGGTTTTGATTAACTCATTTGCTTTTCTACATCTGAGTATTGCCCACAAACCATTATTTAATATAAGCAATTAGCTTAGTACATTCAGTCCAGCCCCTCTGTGAGTCAGCACATATGAAGACACAATTATATATTATTTAATATCTCTTAAGTCATTGTTCTAGGGAAAGTTCAGCAGTACAATGATAGTTATTTTTTTGATTTATGAACTCTTTCAAGATAGTCCTTTGTGGCTATAAATTCAAAGTGAGAAAGTTGTGAAGCAGCAATAGCCTCATAATACTTCCCCAAGTGGTTGTTCTTTAAAAGAAGTCAAGAAGTGATGTTATGAAAACCAACAGGGGGACAGTAGGATGGAGCTGTTGGAGGTACATCATAGGGCAGACAGGACACTGCAAAGGTGCTTGGAACTGAATCATCAAATTTGAGGCTTCCATTAGGCTGCGGTAGTCAACAAGAATATTGACCAGATATTTGAAGTGAAAATGTGTAAATGTGTAAACCTCCTGCGCAGGAGGGAGAGTGATCGTCTTTGCAACCGAACCTTCCTGGTTTAATTCCCCACTCCTCCTAGTGTGTCAAAGTGTTCATCCATAATGGGTTAAAAGCAGAGAACAAATTTCCCCACAAGGGATTAGTTAAGTATACATTATAATGACTTCTTTTAATTTCAGGAAAATATGGGCAAAAGGAAAAGTAAACAAAAGCACACTGGCCATTGATGTTTTTTCTCTCATGCCATTTTGTCTAAGACAGACAGATGCGTAGCATCTTTTCTCTGAGTTTTGCGAGCTCTCAAGATAGAGGGGTGTGAATCAGTAAGACCACTTTTGTTTGCATTTTTTTTTTTTTTTGGCAAAAGGTTGCTCACAACCTGTTCAGGTTTCTAGAACCTGAACATGCAGCTCCTTCGATTAGCTTGTAGAGCGTCTTTTCGGAAATGAACCAGGGTAATTGTATGGGACCTACAGACTCATGCTTTACCTTCAGTGTGTATCACAGTTCAGATGTGGTGTGCAAGCCTTGATATTGACATTTCTGAAATAATAGTTTCAAGAACAAAACCACGGTTTATAGAAGTTGATGTAGAATGTCTGTCATTTGGACAAATTGTCATCAAAAAATGAGGACAGTAAATGTGAAGATGCAAAGACTCTTATACTGAAATGTGTTAGTTCTTTTTTGTTTACTTCCATTCTCAAGCATGATAGACATTTATTTATTTATTCATTTATTCATTTATTTAACTAACCATTGTACTGGTACAAATCCTAAAACAAAATACAGAAGAAGTTCAATATATAAAAAAAGTGTGTAAAGTGGTACATTGTGTGCAACTGCAGAGAACTTTGCTGAATATATAGATGTGTTTGTGTGATAAATATCCGTGTTTATCCCTGAAATGTTGCATAAAGAACCACTTGATTCAGTTTCAAAAACATAGGGTTTCATGACATTTCTTTTAATGATGTTATATTGTGTGTGTGTGTGTGTATTTATATACTTATACATGAGTAGACATACATATACACCATACAAATACATAGTATACATATGTTTTATAAATAAATGAATATAATATGTACATATTTATTTAATATAAATATACAAAATATTTGATGTAATACTCTTAAGTATAATATCTGATATATTGTGGACTTTTTTGTTTATTTGATAAACCAACCAGGCATCACACTGAACAATGTGACTTTAGTTTTACTGAAACATAGATCTCCCACAGCAAAAATAATAACTAAAAAAAAAAGGACTTTTAGGAAAATGTAAGGGCTTGTTCGCCCCCAAGCGACCACTACATTTCATTGACATTGTCAGGGGAAACCACCATTACATTACTTACTCATTAAAATGGAGAATTAGTTTCCCCACCACAAAAAAAACACACCGGCTGGTTTGTTTGCTGCTTGGTACGTTTGCCTGTTTGTTTGTTTATACTTAAATGTTTGTCTTTTTGGTATTAACATCTTACAGTAAACAGTAATACATTACTAGTTTGATTTACATATGCTACTTTCTCTGGGTGGCTGGGGGTTGAAACAAAAAACTGAATACTTTGTTGAACTATTTACTAAAGGCAGCAAAAATTTGAAAAATGTTTTGCATTAACACTTTATCTTTTATGGCTTGGAGACATCCTTACATGATTTCTTAGGCCTTTGCAGACCTGTGTTCTCAGAAAGATCTATCGATCTATCGATCTATCGATATATAGATATATAGATATACATAGATGGATAGATATATACATTCTGCTTGGCAGTGGTAAATATCCTATGGAGCCATCAGTCAGTTCAAGTTGTTTGTGAGCCATCCAAGAGGGTCTCTACACACTGGCTCCCATCATGGCTTAGCTCCACTCTTGCAGTGAGATGTCGGAAAACCTGCATGCCCCATGTGATAGTCTAAACATTCCCATCTGCCGTGAGTGACTCCAAAGCTTAGCTGAATTTTATTTTCACAATTTTCAAATCCGGTGAGAAATGTGCTTGAGGGGGAAGCCTGCTGCTGCAACACGGAAAGTAAATCTAGGCCATAACCATCCTTAATTCATAGCAATGACCGTTGTTGACCAAATTCAGGACTGATTGGTTATGCAATGCAGTAGTTAGTCTGTGTGTGTTCAAAGGCAATCTGTCACATGGCAACCTCATTAATTCACTATTTTTACCACTTATAATGATGTTGATCCATTCTTTTTGCCCTGTTTTATTCATACCATATTACAATCTTTCATTTGCCAATTGAGACAGACCGTTTTGTAAAGAACTGATTACATCAATCAACCGAATTGGTGTTTTCTTTTTAATTCCATCATATGTTAATCTTTTCCAATGATTATTCCAGGGAGATGATACACATCAGACACGTTTCAAGCGTGATATGTATAGCTATCATCAGACTAGACTTTAACAGCTATGGATAACACTCGGGAGAATAAATGAGACCACCACCTCTGTTCTTGGATTATTTGACCTGAGTCTTGATTATGGGATCAGCTTTCACATCTTGTCTCTTTTGTGTAGTTCAAACATGTCAAATTTCATTTATAGAAGAGTCACTTCACTCAGTCTGGCAAACACATGGGAAAACACTGGCCTTTGCAATGGAGCTAGAAGGGTGCCAGCAAATTTCACGCTATTTCATCATTTTTTCTAAATATATTAGCTCACTTCTTCCTCATTGTTATCCTGTGGTAGCTGATGCGATAGTTTGCCTTGACATATTTTAGGTGAGCTCATGTTTTTACAAGGAATTTATTTATTTCATTTATTTATACCTGTAGTTTGTCATGTCTCTCCTCCTCATAGCTGCAAGTATTATAACTATCACTTTCCGCTTTCATCTCAATGAATATCTACCTGGTTTGGATGAGAGTTGTATTATGGTACAGTTTTTATTAATTTGAAATCATTTTTTCTTCGGAATTTGTATTTGTTCTACTGAGGTGTAACTTACATCTGCGTTACAAATATTTGGTTTAAACTCCACAGGCATGCATGGATGATCATTGATGTAATATATTTCAATCAGATAAATACTTAAGTCTGCATTTCTTATTCCAGAATTTCAGATGAAACCTTGAATGAATTCTGCTGCAGGATTAAACATGAGGAGAAAGACATGTCTGATTTGTTGGTGCACGCCCAGGTGACAAAACTCATGCAAAACTATTGCACATTGAATGGAAAATCAAAGTTGCATCAACAGTACACTAAAAAAGTGTTTTCTGTTTTGCCCATTTGGCATTATTTAAAAGTAGAATTCCAAAGTCTATGACGAGTATTCAGAACAAGCCAGGCATGCAAACGTTTTCTTGAGCAATGCAATAGAAGATTTAATGGTACTGACACATACACACTTGAATACAGAATGAACAAGGGATGCCAAACTCTATTTGCAGATTTATGCAAGACTTGAGAGACAAGCTCATTATGCAGTTTAGAACATACTGTATCATCAGTTAACATTCATCATACTCAATCTACCTCAAACACTGTGCAGGCCAACCTGTGCTGCAAATGCAAAGCAGCCGCCTCCCACCATCACAACTATAGTTGTGGACAGAGGTTAATGAAAACAGAGTGTTGTGTCACTGCGTTGCCATGTATTAAGAGCTGTAGCTGGAAAGTTCAGTACAAGTGATGTTTACCCAGCAATACCTTAACAACATGTTAAAATGATTTGCTGCTCCTGGGGTCAGGCAGGAGCATGAAAGTGTGGTACTCACTGGTTTGAAGACTCACCAATAAGAATGCAGCACAGATACAGGCAGTGTTGACTCTAAGTTCTTGCATGTTGCTCACAGATTTTTTGTCTAGCATTCTAATTGAGACCACAGGGTAAGTTAGGAAAGTTATAAAATATACTTTAGATGTTCAAATGCTCTCAAAAAAAGTATTGTTAATATTTCACCTTGGCGGTCACTGCAGCACTATGTTGAACAAGAGTTCAACCTCATGTAAAAATGAATAGATAAAAATGAATAATTTAAAATCAAATCAGTGATACCCAAGCCTGGATACTGCCTACAATGGTGATTTGCAATGGACGACGTGGAACATATGAGGGTCCATATCAACCATTCCAGAGTTTGATGGCCCCATCTACCACAAAGAGTGTGATAAAGACCTATGTGTATTTTATCTTTGTTTTGTTTAATCCAGGATGCAAACATACATGAAGTGATCAATGATCAAGTATTGCAGAACTGTAATGATGAAAATAAAACTAAAAAGCCGATACCCTTTACATACAGAGCACAGTGAAAGGCAAATGGAGATGAAGTATGTGGGCTTAGTTGTGTTTCATTTCAACACTAATGAATCAATTACCCTATGGAGCAAATTGCAATAACCATTCCGATCAAATGTGTTTTCCAATGAAGCTACTTACTAAATCTAACTTACAAGTAAAATTGAGGGCTTACGAAATGTGAAAGTTGTTTTGAATGAAAGTTTGAATTTAGCAAATAATCTTCAGGGCAATACTAAGATATTAAGTATGGGTGAAAACAGAGAGAAAGTTGGTTAGTTGAATAAATAAATAAATAAATAAAACACAGCTTGGCTGATTGACAAAGGAGACACCCTGACAACTCCAATTCCAATTGGAACAAACTAAAGTAATTTATTGAGCTCTTTGGAAGTAGGATTATATTCAAATAACGGTGACTTTATAACTTTGATACGATTCATTGTCTTTTATATGCTTCATACTGAATCAAGATTATTTTGTTACTAACTTATAATATTATCTAGGCCATACTCAAATTTAATATCCTTTATCATTGATCCTGTCTCTCAGGTAGCAAGTGCTTCTGCTTTCACAATGAACAAGCACCCTTGCTGAAGTACACTAGGAGATTGCCTCTGCATAGTGGAGCAACACAAATTTCAATCCCTCAATTACACAAAAAAATGAAAGATAAAGAAAATGTACTATTGTCTTCTTGAGAGAAAGCTTTTCCAGTTATGATGAAGTTAAGAGCTACCCGCCCCTGCCCATCCATTCGGTCTCACCAGGTGCCTGTATGACAGAGATCTCAAAGTAACAAATTATTTATATTGTCTGTAGATCCAGTGCGTGTGTTGTCATGTGGTATGGAAGAGTCATGTGAGGCTTGCGTACAGTTAGCCTGATTTGTGGCCAAAGTTTTACATAAGTAAATGAATAAAGACTGACAAAAAGTAACAATTTAAATGCATTTTCAATGTCAGATATTGCAAGTTTATAGACATGCTTTCAACACTCTGGTGGATTCTTATTTCTTGTGAGTTTATCTGACCTTTGGGTTTGCTGTTTGCTGGATGATATCCAATTATTTTGAAATGCTCAGCTGAAAAAAAGAGAGGATAAAAAACAACCATCTTCCATGAAAATCCACTGCTTAATGATAATATTCTTTAAAGAAGATGCATAGCATCATGCATCTTATGCTCATTTTCTTTGATTAAGCAACACCACTACAACAGACCTCAAAATATATGGATTTTTTTCTTCAGAAGTAAAGTTTCCCAAAGGTTATATAAGGATGACATACTGCACTGTAGAAAATGTTGAACATTAAATACTTGCTGAGGCAGAGTAAAGACTCCCTTTTCTGCATCCCATATCATACGATTTGGAAGAAGGAAACCAACGAGCACTAAACTATACAATGTATTTTGATAAAATAATTATCGTACAATCAATATAAAAGTATAATATTAAACAAAAGTTATGCACGACGGGGATGCTCAGTTTCAATATTTTGAACCATATTATTTTTTACTATTTAAATATTTATTTCTCGCTTCGAATATTAAGTCAGTAGGAGTAAGTCGGGAATACATTCCTGCCTTTTTTGACATCATTCTCTTTTGTAAACAAGTCCAAAGAGGATTTTGATAATAAGATGAAGTAATAACCCATTAATTTTTTTTTGAATTATTGCTTTCATTGCTCTCACCTCTGTTAACTTGTGATAATTAATCTTCTAAATACATTGCCAGGTGGTATGGGTTTCTCTCCATTTAAGAAGACAAGTAGCTGCGATGATTGTGCAGAAATAAGGCAACCCCTGGGAGTTCTTCAAGAGAATGGAGCAAACCTTATCCATCAGTAATAAGGATAATATCTAATTGATTTGTAAAACAGTGTGTTCACATATCATATTCATTCAATGGTAGTTTTTATATATAAAGAAATTAAATTAAATCATTGATTATCATATTTATGTTTAAGGCTAGGAATTGATGATTGCAACCATGGAGGTGAGTGTGATTCAAGGATGATTCATCCGATTCAAGGATGTTAGGATTTTTGGAAGAAAAAAACAACCTTCAATGTGTTTTTATCTTAACCAGAATAGCTGTATAGTGATGCTGTTGAAGGATGAGATGGATGTTTTTTTTTTTTATCTTGTTTTTTTTTTCTTAAAAAGTGTAAAAAATCATTAAACCGCATCGTTCAAATCGACAGTATTCCTTAGTTGATAAATTCATATATAGGAGACAATCCAAAATTGTTTTCACTGATGCCATAGACCTGCAGACAGAAAAAAAAATATGTGGAGAGACTGAGGATGCTGCTTCCGAGACCAATAGTTCTTCTGAGGCTGCCGCTGGAGCCAAGAAAAAGCTTTGTAAATGGAACTATGGTCACTTCTGAATTGAAACCATAATATTTCTAAAGGATGTATGGACTGCAGTAAGGGCAAAAATAAGATTTTTAAGATTTGAAATTATCCTAATTTGTCTGTGGGAGAATTGACTGTATTTATTTTTACTAAGTTTTCCTGTTGTTTGGTGTTTTAATTGGTTCCTTAACTAAAACTGCATTTGTGTAATTAGTTAATTTTGTGTAATAATTCTGTATTTCTGACAGAGGATATACCGTTTCCAATTATGTAGAATTCTTCACCCAATTACACTGGACAGGAACTCAACCTATGGTGCATTCATTTAACCCCAATTGCAATAATGATACCCAATTTAATGCCTGAAGAATGGGTTTGGGATTTTGTGAAGATAATTTAGTGAAGAGCAAAAAGTTGTTAGGTAGATCTGCAGACTAATATCTGAGTAATAGCCTTAAGGCACAATTTTAAAAGGCATTTACTAATATAAATTGCTCTGACTACACCCTATAATTGGGATTATAGAAAAAAAAGACAAGTAGTGAAGGATGATGACTCAATCTAAATTGTCTTTAAAAAAATATATTGCAATGTAAAATTGAGTCAATCAAATATGTTGGGAATAAAGTGTGAATTGAACAATGCATATGTTGTAAACTATCAGGATTTGTGTGTCTTATGGTAAGGGCCTCTTCATCTGGTTGCTGCAGTGCTTGTTTTAGTATTGCCTGGTTAAAAAAAAAAGATCTTAGTTAATCCTGTATTATGATTCAAAATATCCTCGCTGTAATTCATTGAACTATGAACTATTTGACTGCATTGAATTGAAAAATATTTGTGTAATGTGCTCATAAATTACTGGTGAGCTCCGGACATAACCATCATTGATGGTGTGTCAGCCTCAATCTTTAATCCATTATATTAATATTTTAATGTGGTTATTTAAAACCATTATTTAATCTGTTAAGATTGTTTTCAATAGATTACTCATTTGCACAAATGCATTCCTGGAAAACCTCCATCCAAATTTCACTTAGAGTTGTTTCTTGTATTAATTGATTGTCAGAATCATTGGAAAAGATAGTTGGACATGGAAAGGAATGTTCAGCAGCTACAGTAGCAACATTGATTGGTCATATTAATCATGACTATTTGATTTATCGATCTTTCATTTCAACTATATATTCACATACATACAAGCTCAGTGGGATGGAAATTTAACCAAATGCTTGCTGAAAAAAACAATGAAACCTTCACTATATACTGACAATGACAATGACATAAAGCCACAGTAATTAAAAGGAGCAATTGCCACCAATGTCCATTAATTTATTCATTTTCACTCATTATCTATACCACTTGTTTTGCAGTCATGGCCGGGGGGAGGAGGGAGGGACACACAGATTTACCGCCATTCACACCCACATTTATGTGCAGGGTCTAGTGTCTCCAATTGATGTATGAATAAGGTGGATGGAAGGGTGATTGTTCAGGGTTCAATTGCTTAGCCTCTCTTTGGGTGCTGAGGTGTTGTTGAGCCAGACACTGAACCTGTAGCTGCTCCCTGAGTGCTTTTCGGTGGTGGTCTGCTTCTCATTGTTCATACATTATAGGTTAAATGAAGAGGTCAAATTCTGTTTTTGTATTGAGCTGACCATTTTTATCTGTATGCATAACAAAATGTCACTAAATCAACGACTTACTTTTTTTGTAATATATATTTTCTTAAAATCATTTTCTTTACAAATTAGGACATATGGCATCAATCCCATTTAATCCAATAATATTTTGAGTATGTCATGGTTTAGAATTAAATTAATAATATGCCTTGGGTTACCTTGGTGTTGATATAACAAGCTCCCTTTTCTGTGTTCAATGTGATATCTTAAATACCATTCATTAATGATGATCAAAAATGACATGTCTTAGTCATGTCTATGTTTAGTTGAGATTTTGTGATTTTCAAAACATATTTTAACCTTCCATTGTTACTTGGTGGCTCTTGGTGTGCTACACGATGGCTGCATTGACACATTTCCATTTCCGCTCACTAAACATATTTTTTTCTTAGTCTTCTTTTTTTAATTTTGGAGTTTTATTTCTTGGCAAGTTTGGACTCCAAGCCAACTTTTGCCAACTTTTCATTCTCCCCTGGGTCCTTTGTTAACTCAGAAACAATGGAAAACAAGGCTAGGGAAGCAAGCCAGAGTGCTGGGTGGAGGTTGTCAAAGATACAGCTGACCTTCCCTAACATCCGTCCGACTTGCAAATATTCCCTAAATAACAAACCAAATGATCAGCGCACACAGCGTAAGTACCAGCAAGATATCAGGATCTGCTGTGTTTTTTGCATTCACAGAGGCATGGCTAGAAGCCTGCAATCCAAACCACGGCGTGACCTTGCCCAGCTTCTCTGCCTATCAGCACAACAGACCCAAGGCCTCAGGGAAGTCAAAGGGAGAGGAAAAATGTTTTATTGCAGACTTTGCATTGGCCATGGATGTCCGTAATTAACAGCTCACTGCGCAACAGCCCTGGAGTTGCTTACCAACAAAGTGACATTCTTCTACCTGCCCAGAGAAAAAGCTCAGTCATGCTCCTAGTTCTCATACTTCGACTCAGTATCAGAATTCCTGGATGAGCTCTTTTGGATTATAGAGGATCTTCTTCTTTTCCTTTCAGCTTTTCCCTTTCAGGGGTCGCCACAGCGAATCCACCTCCTCCATATAACCCTCTTCTCTGTATCCTCCTCTCTCACACCAACTACCTTCATATCTTCTCTCACTACGTCCATGAATCATCTTTTCGGTCTTCCTCTAGACCTCCTGCCTGGCATCTCCAATTCCAGCATTCGTCTACCGATATAGTCCCTATCCCTCCTCTGTACATGACCAAATCATCTCAGTCTGGCTTCTCTGACCTTCTCTCCAAAACATCTAACATGAGCTGTCCCCCTGATGGACTCATTTCTGATCCTATTCATCCTTGTTACTCCTAAAGAGAACCTCAACATCTTCATCTCTGCTACCTCCAGCTCTGCCTCCTGTCTTTTGTTCACTGCCATTGTCTCCAAACCATAGAGCATCGCTGGTCTCACCGCTGTTTTGTACACCTTTCCTTACATTCTGGCTGATATTCTTGTATCACATAGAACCCCTGAAACTTTTCTCCACCCATTCCAACCTGCTTTAACCCATTTCTTTACCTCTTTTCCACACTCTCCGTTGCTCTGGACTGTTGACCCTAAGTACCTGAAATCCTACAACTTCTTGATCTTCACTCCTTGTAGCCTCACGGTTCTACCCGGATTCTCTTCTCACATACATATATTATGTCTTGCTGCGACTAACCTTCATTCCTCTCCTTTCCAGAGCAAACCTCAACCTCTCAAGATTTTCCTCAACCTTTTCCCTGCTCTCACTACAGATCACGATGTCATCTGAAAACATCTTGGTCCAGGGAGATTCCTGTCTAACCTCATCTGTCAGCCTGTCCATCACCACTGCAAATAAGAAGGGGCTCAGAGGTAATCCCTGATGAAGTCCCACCTCCCACCTTGAACTCTGTTACAACTACACCACACTTCACCACTGTCTCACAACCAGCATAAATGTCCTGGACCAGTCTTCCACTACAAAACCAGAGTTCATCTCTTGGCACCCTGTCGAATGCAGCTAAAAGTGCAATGCAGCTCCCTCTGATATTCTCTGCACGTCTCTAGCAGCATTCTCAAAGCGAATACTGCACCTGTAGTACTCTTTCTAGGCATGAAGCCATATTGCTGCTCACAAATACTGACTTCAGCTCTTAGTCTAGTTTCCACTACTCTCCCATAACTTCATTGTATGGCTCATCAACTTTATCCCTGTATAGTTACTGCAATTCTGCACATCCCCCTTATTCTTAAAAATGGGCCCCATCAAACTTCTTCTCCACTCCTCAGACA
>CAAKHD010004163.1:64321-80572 GCA_901007705.1 Fistularia tabacaria | reverse complement strand
GGGAGGTGGTGGAGGTGGTGGAGATGGTGGAGGTGGTGGAGATGGTGGAGATGGTGGTGTAGCGGCGGGGGGAAGTGACACGACATGATGGCCCGGCTCACTTCCTGTCTGCGATGGCGCCCGCGCAGATATACGGGACGATACAGGGATATTAAAAGACCTCCAGACTGAGTGTCTACACCTTCAGCAGCTACACACACACACACACACACACACACACACACACACACACAATCACACACACTAACACACAGACTCACACACACACTAACACACAATCACACACACACACACACACACACACACACACACACACACACACACACACACACACACACACACATACACACACACACACACACACACACACACACACACACACACACACACACACTAAATGCCAGGGATAGAGCAAAGAGGGTGGGCCGAACACCTCTGTGGTTTAGTTTCAAAAATGCACTGCTCGAGTTGCAGCACATAAACAGAGAACTGATTATTACTTTTGCTGATTATTGCAGCTTTTTTTTTTTAACACAATTACCATTCGACTCTTTAAAGTAAGTCCCCGGCAATAATGAATATGTATGTCTCTCTATTCTCTTTCCATTGTGATTACAGGTTTGACTGAAATACAAACTATTTTTAAAACACGCTGAGGCAGGAATCATTATACACAGAGTTAAAAAAGCGAGATCAGAGACTGTGTTTCTGTAAAATCAACACACAATTTGCATAACTTCTTGCCCGTAATGCAATCTTTTATACTTTACGGTGTTCAGTAAGTACCCTGTTATAAAAGTGCGATGATGTTTTTGGTAAAGCATCAGCACTGGTGTGTGTGGCACATAACTAAGTCAGGTGGGGTAGCATAAAGAGATGCATGCAAGAAATGATCACATTTTGTTCATGAAATAGAATTAAAAACATTCAGAAACACAGAAGCCCGTCATATTACATTTCCTTTTCACTCCTTTGAATAAGAGAGAAACTGTATTTTTGAGCAGTTCAGTGTGAGTGTATTTGCACAACACAGCACTATTCTCAAAGCCAGATAAAAAAAAAACAACAACAAAAAAAACAAATAAAAAATAATGAGGCAATCACAAGAGTCGATATCTGTGTACGAATCTTATCAACTGAGGTAAAGCAAATCAAAATCTAAAGCTATTTTGTCCACATTGGCTTGCCTGAGTTGAGTGATTGCTCTTCTTTACATGTCACACCCAGCAGTATTTCAATTAATATGCATTGTAAAGAAGATTGCTTTAAATTACGAGTGACTCTACACTAAGAAACTTCAAAACTCAGAGCTAATTTCAGCCTCCTTATGTAGAGACTGAGAAGTTGCGTAGAAATCATTCTGCTGACTGTTTTTTTTTAGATGACACTGATTGCAGCTTCTGAAGAGTAGTGACATATAATGAAAGGACTAATTCATACAACAGTAATTCAAATGAATATGTGGCAATTCTCAAATGAAATGACATGTAAATGCCATTTTCCACTTGTCTCAGCCGAGTTCCAAGAACAAACAATCTGACAGAAAGATCTGACAGTAATTGACACGGACCTAGAAGACTGAGAACCTCCACAGAAAACTGTCTCAACATTTAAAAATGAAAAATCCCAGACTAAATATCTTTTGTTTTACCTCCTAATGAGCAATGGAGTGTCTTGTATTCATATTCAAAAGAAACTAAGCAAGAAGCTCTAAAGTACATTGCCAACACACCCCACACATCCAGTGGGTTAACTATTCAAATACATGAACACAAACTGCAATCAAATGGGTGAACAAAAGCATGAGATCCTCTGGTTAAGGAATTGTCTGTACTTTACTGTGCAACTTTTGTGTCTATAAAACAATGCAGTGATGTTGTGTAGAGGTCATTCAGACCTGTTGTTTTTGTGATCCCTTCTGGTGACTGATCACAAAGTTCATGACCCTCGGTAGAAATTCCAACAACTCGTTTTTTGACATCACACCAAGCTAGAAACTTTGACAGATGACAGTGTGAATGTGTATCAGAAGCCATTTCCTGTTCCCGCATCGCATAGGTTGGAGTCCTGGCCTGTGCAGAAATCACCAGTAGGTCATGTTTCACTTCATTCAACAACTGAATGCAAGCCTAGATAAGGATTGGTACTTTGACCCACAGATAATATTAGACCCATTTTTCACAAGCCATGTATCCTCCAACTACTGCGGAAATGTAATGATTTTTTTTCTCTCTTTTTTAAACAGACAAATAAGAAAAAATCAATCCTTGCTTGAGACCTGTCTTTACCTCAGTAAAAAACAGGTCCCATGACCTGGCATGACTGATTAGTTTTGAATTAGGATTTCTGGTATTTTGATTTAGTAGCTTTTGACTAGCAGTCCGATGAGAACATTGCTGTTTCAGTGCGTCCAATTTGTCTTACATTATTAGCATCTGTTTCTTTTCCCTTTTGCTAGGTGTTCTTTACTTTTCTTCAACTATAACCCTTTTTACCTCTTTCAAGGTTACTCCAATAAACTATACTCTGTCCCTGAGCAGGTGTATTAGTTTGATTTGTAGCTTTGTTTTCCATTGCTGCGTATATTTCAACCACAGTCGATGTCCTTTGTACTCTTACAAAGTATGGGTTGCACTCTTACTGCCTACACGCAACACCTTCTACAATTTGAGGATGAAGGTTAACATAGAAAACAAATGAGGAAAAAATTGTTCACAGTCATACATCTTCTCTCACTGAATTTGCTGCATTTCAAATGGGCTCATGTCAAAAAACAGTGTGGAGTCACATCATGCAAATGAGAAAAACAATGCAGCCTCAGGGCCGCCATTGTCTCTTGGAGCCAGCCTTTGGGGGGCACTGTCCAGTGTCTCCCTGAGCCGGTCCCAAGCTCAGATAAATGGGGGAATGCGTCAGGAAGGGCATCCGGCGTAAAGCTTTTTTCCAAAACCAAATATGCGAATCGAACCTAAGAATTTCATACCGGATCAGTCGAGGCCCGGGTTTACAACGACCGCTATTGGTGCGGATAACCTACATGGTACCAGTGGAAATTGGGCAACTGTGGATCAAAGAAGGAGAGGCAGAAGGCATGTTCAAAAGCAGAGACAGAAAAGGAAAGGCAAAGAGTTTGGAATTGAGAGGAGGGACTTTGAATATTGGGACAATGACAGCAAAAGGGAGAGAGTTGGTTGACATGATGCAGAGAAGGAAGGTGGATATACCGTGTGTCCAGGAGACCAGATGGAAAGGTAGTAAGGCTGGAAGCTTGGGAGCAGGCTTTAAGTTGGACTATCATGGTACTGACAGGAAGAGAAATGGAGTAGGGGTATCTCGAGGGAGGAGTTTGTCAGGAATGTTCAGGAGGTTAAAACAATGTCAGATAGACTTATGAGTCTGAAATTGAAGGTGTGATGCTCAAAGTGTTGTTAGTGGCTATGCCCCACAGGTGGGATGTGAGTTAGAAGAGAAGGAGAACTTCTGGAATGACTGAGATGAAATGATGCAGAATATCCACAGAGATGAGAGAGTGGTAATTGGTGCAGACTTCCATGGACATGTTGGTTCAGGCAATAGAAGTGATGATGATGTGATGGGCAGGTTTGGTATTCTGGATAGGAACACAGAGGGACAAATGGTGGTAGACTTCACAAAAAGGATGGAAATGGGTGTAGTGAATACTTTTTCCATAAAAGGCAGGAACATAGATTAACCTAAGACAGGAGGTAGGAGCACACAGGTAGCTTTCATCTTGTATAGATGAGTTATTCTGAATGAGATCAGTGACTACAAAGTAGCGGTAGGTGAGAGTGTAGCCAGACAGCATAGGATGGTGGTCTGTAGGATGAATCTGATGACAAGAAAGATCAAAAGGAAAAGGGCAGAGCAGAGGACAAAGTGGTGGAAGCTGAAAAGAGAGGAGTGTTGTATGGTTTTCAGGGAGGAGGTGAGAAAGGCTCTTGGGGGTCAGGGAGAGCTTCCAGATGACTGGACAACTACAGCTAATGTGATCAGGGAAACAAGTAGGAGAGTACTTGGTGTGTCGGGAAGGGAAGTAGATAAGGAGAATTGGTGGTGGAATTTGGAAATGCAGGAGTGTATACAGAGGAAGTGGTTACCAAAGAAGAAGTGGGACACTGAGGGGACTGAAGAGGTAAAGATAGAGGCAGCAAAGGCAAAACAAAGGCCGTATGATGACCTGTATGCTCGGTTGGACAGAAAAGAGGGAGAGAATGATTTATACAGGTTGGCAAAACAGAGAGATAGAGTTGGTAACGATGTACAGCAGGTCTAGGTGATGAGGTGATAATGTAGACCACAGAGTAGCAGAGATAGGTGAGGAAAGCATTGAAGAGGATGAAGAGTGGAAAGGCAGTAGGTCTCAATGATATACCTGTGAAGGTATGGAAGTGTCCTTGAGAGGCAACGGTAGAGTTTCTGGCTGTTCAACAGGATCTTAGAGAGAGAGGAGATGCCTGAGGAATGGAGAAGAAGTGTGATGGTGATCAAAGCTGGAGGCCGCAGAGATGAAGATGTTAAGGTTCTCTTTGGGAGTGACGAGGATGGATAGGATCAGGAATGAGTCCATCAGAGGGTCAGCATGATAGATGTCATGGAGAGAAGGTCAGAGGAGCCAGACTGAGATGGTTCGGTCACGTACAGAGGAGGGATAGTGAATATATTGGTAGATGGATGCTGGAATTGCAGCTGCCAGACAGGAGGTCTAGAGGAAGACCGAGAAGAAAATGTATGGATGCAGTGAGAGAGGATATGAAGTTAGTTAGTATGAGGGAGGAGGATCGGGGAATAGGGTTAGATGGAGGAGGTTGAGTCGCTGTGGTGACCCCTGAAGGGAAAAGCGGACAGGAAAAGAAAGAAGATGCAAATGACTAAAACATCCGTTGCTGTGATACAGTTTAGGTTTGAGGTGGATAGCAGAATACCCATCTGCTAAAGACGAGAAGGGTATGAGAAAGTAGTAGTCAGACTAATCAATGTTTTTATGTTGACACAGGTAGTGAAATGGGCAGCTTGTGTCAACTCGCATGAGCTTAAGATCCAACATAGTCTCAATTAGCTCCACTGAGTGTTTCAGTCAGTTCTTCTTTTTTTTCTTCTTGTCTGGCTTCAGTCCTCACAAAGTCCCTGTTTTCAGGAGCAGTAGACTGGACAACCCACCATGTATCATTTAGCAGAAATATTTTATCTCCAGGTGTGTTTTGAAACTAAGTTTGACATAGCATTGAAATATATTCACCAGTATTTGCATGTTAATGTAATTTAATTATTTGTAACTTGCTCACAGATTTATCATATATGAGTGGAACTTCGTACGTGAGCTGATTCTATTGTTATTGTTATTGTGAATTTTACGCTATGTTCTGTAGATTGATTCTTGTGCAATATTGCAATGTCATCCTCTATGGAAAGGTTGCCGTTTTGTTTGGGTATCTGGAGGAGTACCAATTTGATAGTTAGTGGTTGGGGGCTAACAGTACTGCATGCAAAGCTGCATTTAGCTCCCACCATCTTAATATTATGCCTTAACAGATATTGTACAGCTGACGTAACCATGCCAACACCATCACCAGCAGCAGCTACAGGTCTTTAGCTGCAGCATCATTGATGCAGGTGCAGCTGCAGATGAGGGAGCAGGTGAGTGTCTGGCGAGGACCCAGAGGCAGGTTAGGTAGGTTTGTTCCAGTTCAGAATTGGTACTTTAACCTCAAATAGAAATATGTCCCGGTTAAATTTTGGGTTCCCGTTATATGCGTGACTGAGTTTATTTTCCACTGAGCGACAACTTTATAAAGACACAATAATGACTCACCCACACTGTTTAAGATAAACTTCTATGAACTCAACTGACAGTGAATTGTACTTGATAAGTACAATTCTTAAAATCCTAAATTGTGACCACCTGATTTTACAACTTTTTACAGGTGAAATGATTTCAACACCGTTAATTTATTCATGCTGATTACTCTGATTTCTTCTGGTTGTATTAAAAAGCTATCATTGGCATTTTATGTCCTCCCCTATATCCCATCTCTTAAGTTGTCTTTAAGTAATAAACTAACCAAAAGTGGTGAGAAACAGAAATGACATAACAGTATGTGTGCTCACTTTGGATGCGCAGGAGTCACGCGTGCCTCAACACTGGTAAAATATTGAGGCCCAGAATGGCTCTAAATGTCAAGTAAATCTGATCTAAAAGCATCTTCAGTGCTACTACTGGGTCTCAGCAGGGCAACGGTTATATAGTGAGAATGAATTGACCACCCAGGGGGCTCTTACAAGAAGTAGAAAAAAAATTGAATGGAAGCTAATATTTTTCTCATGCTTTTCTTCAGAGGCAATGTTTTGTGTATTTTGTTCATACGGCTATCAGTTGTGTGCATGAATATGTGCGTCAATGTGAAATCTTTGATGTATGATCAAGGATTCTTATTGTTCGCGGCATGACTCCGGCTAGCGTAAACACTACACAGCCCTTTAATCTAAAATGTGCACAGCTTGTGAGGTGCCCGTACATCTCCCATCAACATGCACACATTCACACACAGATGCATGCACACACACTAAAATATACTCACCTGCATACACACACAAACTCACATAAATTTGCACTGAAATGTAAATGAACAAGATGAATGCATGATAAAACTGTCTCAATTTATTTATTTGGTCTCTTTTTTTCTTTTAATCATCTCACCTCCTCTTACATTTTAAAAGACCCCCACCGCCAACCTGCCTTCCTATCGCTCCATCTTTCAATACCCACTTCCTGCATCATATCCTCTCTCCCCTTTGAGAGCACATTAACCTTTGAAAGCACCATTATATCTCTTCTTTCTTTTGGTGTAGCCCATCATGGCTTTGTTAACCATCTCCATGTATTCGCATGGGCACTGATTTTTTGCAGTCGCATCAATTCACCTCTAGTTCTTAGCTTTAAATGATTTTCAAGTCGACAACATCGTGTTAGCCTCACAGACCCTCTTCATCCCCATATCTATAATTTCGTATATCAAATTTTCACAATTTTTTGATTCCATATTCATCTGCTGGATTCACGTCCCAGAGTGATTTCTATATCACCTTCACCTACTTTCACTAACAGTGCTTTTGATATTGTTTCATTGCCCTCTATTTAAATTTAGTCTGTTTGGATGTAATATGTTTCAACCAATTTACTTCTAAAAGTCTTGCATTTACCTATTTATGTTACATTATTTTGCTGTGTTTTTTTTTTGTTTTGTTTTTTTACACACGATACTGAATGACTATCTTTATACTTGTAGAAAAATATGAAAAGCGGAAAAATGCCAACCATTTGTATGGTGATAAAAATATTCTATTTTATCCAGGATGTAAATATATGTTTAAATCTGTCAATTACCTCAATTACAAATTGTGAATTTCTATAAAAAATATTATGACTTTGCGTGATAAAATTGATTGTACTGTATCTGAATTGTTCAGGTAGAGGTAGGTAGGGTGGATATAAAGTAAACATGTCAGTGAGATTGATTTGTTTAGTGCTTTCACTGAGGATAAAGGCTTATGAATAAATGAGGGAAATAGTAAAGTATCACTTTCTCTGTGAATCTTTGATCTCCACTCAAGTGGCAAATTAGCAATTATCACTTTCACTTCCTATTCATAACTGAACACCATAAAGGGTATCATTTGTTTACTTGATCCCTTCTCGCATTGACTGATGACATTTGGCTTAAAGGTTTACTTTACAGAGTTTGGGCAGCAGCTTAACAACACTGGCGAACCTCAGAGCACTAAATTTTACTCACCTTAAATTTGGATTTGTGCAGACATAAATACAAAGGTTAACAGGTGGGTTAAAGAACACAGGATATTTAAACTTGCCAATATTCCACGGCAGCACATATTACAGTACACACTTGAAGACCTTTAACATGTCATGTAAAGGGAATTACAGAGAAAGTCTTTTTACACGAAAGAAATTTTAGTATGGAGGGTTTATATATAGTAGTGCACAAACCTCCAAAGGAGACTGTTGGTTTAACCCAGACAAGAAAACAACATTCGGTGTAACAGGAATCACATTATTTTATTAAAACGGAACTGAAGGTGATGAAACACTGCAATGCCTTAAAAAGCTCTGAGTCCCCTGCACAACAAGACTAAATTGCATCCAAATGATGCTTGAGTGGAATGTCCCGGAGGGAAAATTCACCATGTTTTTATTCCTCTATTACTGCATCTTATCCATGACATATCTCCCCCGGGTGTTCAGTAGTAAGGGCTGAGGTGTAAGGAGAAGATGCAAGTGAGGAATGCATGGAGACACAAAAAGGTGTGGGCGTGTGTTTCATCAAATCCTAGTCAATAATGAATGAATCTGCGGCGATTAAGAGTGTCTCCCCTGGGGAAAAAAAACCCAAAACAAAACTGAATGGGTCATAAAGCCAGGTGCCACAATACAGCCTACGCTGATGCTTAAATGATAAAAAGTTCTTGTTTTAATTTCCCACCAGAAAATCCTGGTAGCACTAAAGACTGCAAGGCACTTAAAGGTTTCTCCTGTTACTGGAGGGCACAGAGAGCTAGTGGGTCTTTTTGCACAGAACGCTCTGTGACAGAAACCCTTTCCTACATTCTGGCCTGAAAAGGAAATGGAAGAAAAGTAAAATTGGTTGCTGTGGAAAAATCTAAAATGTTGGACAAGACTTGACCTTCTCTTCTTCTGTATGATTACACATCTGAGACTCCTGAACATGGAGTCATTGATGTCTTCTTATCGCATGTAATTTTTAAAACAAAAATTGAATAATAATAAATAGATAAATCATTTAATAAATACATAATCAAGGGAGTTATGGTAGAACGTGGGGTAAAACTATTCATTTGTAAATTGCAACCAGATATAATTCGTATTTGTTTCTTTTAAATTAAATAGCCTGATTTCATTCGTGTCTGTATGCTTTTTTTTTTTTTTTTTTTTTTTAAACAGCACCAAACCCCAGCCAAGGTAAGGCAATATGGATGCATTCACCGCTGATTATAATTGTCTGTTCAACATACCCTGATTTCACAGAGCTGATTTTGATGTCATCTACCAAGACCCTGTATGGGATAGATGAAGCCGTTTTTGTTAATCACAAGCCCATTTAGGTATGTTGTGCTCATAGGTCGTACTGCTGATGTGCCCCTATGTTTTAAGCACTACTTCAGACTCAAAGGATGTGCTTTCCATTTCCATATCCATAACCCTGATTCTGATCCCATCTGAACTAATATTCTATTTTTTTCATGTACTCCTTTATTTATCATCTTTTATGACAAGAACGACCAATCAAATAATTTTATCTGATCAGTTTTTGACAAGTTATTCTACAGATTGGCCTGGTTCTCACTCCTGTCTATCTCCAACATCTTCTGTTTTCCTTTCTCTCTGTCTTTCCCTCTAGATAGTCAGACGACTTCTGAACAGATTGAACAGAATATTAATTGCCTTCCTAATTTATGTTAATTTATGCTAATCTACACACTCATCGACTCTCAACGGGCTCGTTATCCGGATCGTTTAGAACAGCCAGGAAGAGATTCAGTCTATGTGACCCTGAAGGTTGCCAGTTCAATTCCCAATGAGCTGAGCCCCCAGGCTTCAGCAAGCCTATTTAACCCTGCCTGAACTAGCATAACGCTTTACTATTAAGTAGTTGATACATATACACAAATATGTCATTAGAATGCATAGACACATGCACTTTAGCCAAATGTACAACATGATCATCAAATACAAAAAATGATCCCCATCTCAGACCGCAATCTGCCGACCCTGCTCCCCCAACGCCCAATTGCTCACACACGCCATGCACACAAAATACACTATTCAAAGTACTTTCGGAGCTACAGGAGTAGACATGCAGAAAGTAAAGCACTCAAGGTATTTCCAGCTTGTCAACTCAATCTCATGTCATAGTACAAATGTTGTTGGACTTTTGACTTAGTTAGGCTTTTTCATTATGAAGTTTCCATTATTTTTTTTTTGTTTTGTTTTATTTATTTGTTTTAAAAAACAAATACACTTATTTATCAGCTATTTGGTTTTCCATATTTGAGTTCCACTGATATAACTGTTTATATCTCGAAGATGGAAACTTGTTTTTGTTTTATTGAAGCGAAACGAGTTCCAGGTTTTTATTTTCTTCAGCTTTTTGCAACAATCAGTCTCATGAAATCCAAGACGAGCCTTGTTTTTGAGATCCAAATACTGTATACCACTAATCAGTCTGATGTTTCGGACAAAATGTAAATTTACAACATAGATCAGCGTCTGTTTAAATTAGGTGTAGTGAAGACTTTACCAAGAATTATATGAGGTGTATTTTTGGTGAAATTAAATACATATCTTCCATTTCAGAGACATTGCTATAAATACTGGCAAGGAAAGTGCCTGTGTTAAAGATTGCAATGCCAAAATGAAGTTGACCTCTGTCTTTTTCAGTATTAAATGTCACCTCTACTTCACGGTACACTCTAAGACATCAGTGTGAACTTGTGCAGAATCACCAAAGGACTTTTTATATCCTAGCCAACACTGTGATTGGTGAGGTGAAAGGACCTTAATCTTTGACCACTGAAAGTCAAATCGGTTCATCCATGGATGATAGTTCATGTTTGTGCCAAATTCTCTGAAGAACATTCTGAGACATGACATTCAGGCGAATGAAAGGGACAGTCAGCTCTTGCAGGTGTGTGAGCATGAAAACAGCATTTCCAACCCCTTTATCCAGCCAATATAAAATTGGCATAAGTTAAGCAACAGCTGACTCTGTGAAGCAGTTAAATATTGGGTCTTGGTGCACTCAGCAGTTTCATGTGAGAATTACTTTTTTTTAGTATTAGTATTATCATTATCTATGCACTCTCAGGGGGGCACCATCCAGTGTCTCCCTGAGCCGGTCCAAAGCCCAGATGAATGCAGAGGGTTGCGTCAGGAAGGGAATCCAGCATAAAACTTTTGCCAAAAACCAAATACGGAATCAAACCTAAAAATTTCGTACCGGATCGGTCGAGGCTCGGGTCAACAAGAAGATCATTATTATTGTTATTGGTGGTGCTGATATTCAATGTCCTGATAGGACAGGTAGGTGGGGAACTCCTGTACAATTGAATTATCAGAAATAAATGTTACTGAAGCTTCCACCAGGGGAACATAATTAATTGAGATTTAATCTAAATCCTAATCCGGCCTACTGAAATTTCCTCCCTATGTGTTATAGGTCAAAGTGTATCAACATATAATTTCTAAATTAAACAATATGGTACTGATGACATATCCCTGCCTACAAATCCCACTCAAGGTTGAAAGCAATATCTTTCTGATACTTAGCTCCACACATGTCTAATTATGATAATGTTTAATGAGGATGTTGATGTGTATAATATAATTTCCTCAGAATCATTAAATTATGACTGAATAAAAGTTTCAGTCAAAATACTGGCTATTTATTTATTTATTTATGTATTTATTTATTTATTTATTTTTCCGTTCAGTACAGCCGTAGCCTACACAATTCAGTCTCAAATGACATTGTGATCTGTAGCGAGAGCAGGGAACAGGTGGAGGAACATCTAGAGAGGTGGAGGTTTGCTCTGGAAAGGAGAGGAATGAAGGTTAGTCGCAGCAAGACAGAATATATGTGTGAGAAAGAGAGGAACCAAGGTGGAACACTGAGGCTCCAGGGAGTGGAGATCAAGAAGGTGGAGGATTTCAAGTACTTAGGGTCAACGGTCCAGAGCAATGGAGAGTGTGGAAAGGAGGTTAAGAAGCAGGTTGGAATGGGTGGAGAAAAGTGTCAGGGGTTCTATGTTCTCAAAGAATATCATCGAGAATGAAAGGAAAGGTGCACAAGAGAGCGGTGAGACCAGTAATGCTGTATGGTTTGGAGACAATGGCATTGAAGAAAAGACAGGAGGCAGAGCTGGAGGTAGCAGAGATGAAGATGTTGAGGTTCTCTTTGGGAGTGACGAGGATGGAAAGGATCAGGAATAAGTCCATCAGGGGGACAGCACATGTTAGATGTTTTGGAGAGAAGGTCAGAGAAGCCAGACTGAGATGGTTTGGTCATGTACAGAGGAGAGATAGGGACTATATTGGTAGATGGACGCTGGAATTGGAGATGCCAGGCAGGAGGTCTGGAGGAAGACCGAAGAGAAAATGTATGGATGTAGTGAGAGAGGATATGAAGGTAGTTGGCGTGAGAGATGAGGATACAGAGAATAGGGTTAGATAGAGAAGGTTGATCCGACTGTGGCGACCCCTTAATGCAAAAGCCAAAAGGAAAGAAGAAGAAGACAGCCTAGATCAATGGAAAGCTAGACATAGTAAACTAGTGCTGAAAACTAATTTAATTCTTGAAACTGTTTATAACATTGACCGGATAAATTCTCTAATATTTTTTAGATTTATCTAAGGCCTTTCCTTAAGGTCACTCATTAGCCTGTCATCATGTGACAAGCAGTCTTAATATAACACATTCTGTGTGATGCATGTGATCACCAATTTGTTTGTGAGCTTAGTGGGACGTGTTCACACGTCATATAGCGACACCTTAATGGCAGTTTTTTACCATCGGAGCAGTCTTGAGCAAAGAGAGGAGATTATACAGTTGTAGCTGAAATTAGTGCCCTTACATCCCTTCCATCTCATTTGAGGTAACACTTTTTCTCCCTTTCCATTGATCCCATTACACAGTATACAAGTCCGTTCTATATCAAACAATCTCTTTTTTTTCCCCCATCAAAATAGTCTGCTAACTCAATTCAAAACTAACTCAGATGGACAGCTTTCCTTCCTAAAGTGTACCCTTTTGCTTGCTGCTGTTCTTACTGTTTGATTTTTTTTTTACCAAAGTCTAAATTCACAATCAAAACACAAACATCGTTTTTTCTTCGCTCTCGGTTTTCTTTGTATTTACTTCTTTTCTTTATTTCTTTGGTTTGTTTTTTTTAATTGATTGATGTCAAGGATTCCACACCTTTCATGATGATTCCTTTTCATTTTTGTATCTGGTAGCCTTGGCCTTGCACACACACCTGCATATTTTCTCCATTCCAATCTAATGTAGCCCTGAATGAGACTGAAACACACAGTCATACATATATCACAGAGCATGATGAACAACTTCTGCGTTCAGGGAAAAGGGATAAAAGTTTTTCATGTGTGCACACGTCAAGCTGTTGGCTGGATAAGATCAAGGAACAATGAAAAAGCACTGATGTGTGACGGTGTTTGTGTCTCATTAAACCTTTACTCAGAATCAGTTGAAGATTTTTAATGTAACAGTCCAGAAAGTGACCTCAAGGTTTTTTCATCGTAATTAGATTACCATCACATTATCTTTCACAATTCCCCGCCAGGGAAACAAATTTATTTCCCATGAGTAGATCTGGAAAAATGTGATGATATGGTGGCAGTAAGTTGCAGCACAGCTTGGAAACATTGACATTTTGTGAAATTGGCAACTTTATATCACATAATGTTTTTTGGGGGAGCAAACTATATTCATTCATTGATTGAATTATATTCCTTCATTTTCCAATGGATGTTAAAGTCAATGTCACTGACTCAGAACCTCAGAGTGAAGCATGTACCTGCACACAGACAGCCTGTGTGCGTCTTTTCATCTTAGCCATCGAAACATTGCAATGCAAAACATCACTCAGAGTTTATTTTTCAGTCAAAATTGAACCCATTGCCAGCCTTAAAAAGGCTTACTGGGCTTTATCAATCTGATATTTTGACCTAATCTTATCACACAGAGAAACAAATGCTATTATTCAAAATGGGTAGCTATGGTACTTTATTTTCATATCTGATAGGCTGTGAATTTTACTCTTGGAGATATTAAGCAAGAAGTCAGAGAAGAAAAAAAAAACTATATTCTGATTTTAAAAGTGTAACACATTTTTGGACAAGTCCATTCAACCATTCATCTAGGCAAGCATACATATATGCTTTTCAAGCACATATTGAGACTATTTGACAGTCGTGAAGCACCTTATCGTGATCAGCAAATCAAGTGAAAAAAAGGGGATCTAATATTGATACAGTTTTAAATGGAGAGCTGGCTGGGTCACTGAAAAAATATTCCATGTGCTGTAAAGTGAACCAACTGAGAGTATTGTCATGTACTGTAACCGAGTAGCACAATCTTGTTCCTCTCCGAATGGATGACGGCATCACCATCTTTGAATTATCTTAACCTACACTGTCAAAGTAGAAATACTAGAAAGCTCAATAATTACATCATAAGTGTGCAAAGCATGTCAACCCATCAGTTTTTACATAGAGGGATGAGTTTTGCCTCCAACTTCACATTTCCATTTTTTTTTCAATTCAGTAGGTTCTCATAGATTTGTTTTGACTGGTTTATTACCGCTGAATCACACCCCTCTGCCATTTGAAATCTCTTGGTCAGAGATTTGAGGTCTGATTTGAAGTCTTTTTGATTATTTAACGGCAGAAGTCATTGTTGTTGACATTGCAAAGTAAGTCAATACTTGTTATTTAGATAAACTCTTGTTGTCTGTCTTTTTGACTTGCATATTTCTCTGCACAGCTACTTCAATTGCTAAAGAACTAATCAATACCCACCTATACAGTGTGGCCATGTTTACCATTGGTTCGTCTAAACTTTAACTTTAACATTTTTGTCCTCATTGTAGATATGGTGGCAACAACTATTAATCAGCATGTATGATTTTTTAAACATACTTTGGATGGTTTGATTGAAAATTTCTTGCAGATTGTTTTCCTATGATCGTTTACAAACTTTATTATAAGTTCAGGGGGTAAATTAATGTTCACTAATCATATTTTATTTTTTAATCTTTTATTATATTTTTACTCTTTTTTTGCAGATTTATCAACAAGCGTAGTCAAGAGGATGATGCCAGCAGTTCGTAAACAGTCTTGAAGAACATAGTATCACACTAGATGAAGACCTAGCATCAGACAATGTAAACAGGCAGAGGATCATACAAGACACAGACCTTTCACTGTTTCCATATTTTTTTCATAAATTAAGCTAACGTTGTATTCGATGCAAAGTCTGTGGGTTCCCTATGTCTGAACACATTTTGTGGGTCTTGGTTTAACTTGGATTAACATCTTTGAGAAACTCCTGTCTAGGACACATTTGCATCACTTAATCTACAAATTGCACTTTATTGCTCCGTAATCATTTTATGAATTTTGACTACTTGAGCAAATTTCAGTGGACCACTCGTGTCAAAGAGGGAACATATTTTGATAGTTTCTGCTAAATGTTTAGTTTAGATTTGGCTTGGTTTGCTTTGGATGCGATGTTGTTTTACAGGAGGAGCTTTTTTTCTTTTATTGTATTTATTTATTGCTTGTTTTATATGTTGATAAATGTATATATTTCCCCTCGACGAGCAGGAATTTTTGCATCGGTAAGAGATACCAACATATTGGAAGGTGGCAAATTCCTGTTCAAAAATTCCATGTTGGTATAATATTTCTTCGTCTACCATATACATTCCCTGCATTGGATTCAACTGATTGCAATTGAAACCTAAGTACAAGGAAAACAATTAATTTCGTCTTTTCTTCTATTCTATTATGATCTGCTTTGTCAGAGACGGAGTGAGCTTAGCAAACACATTCTGCAGAAGAAAGTTGAAATGATCAGGAAATGAAAGGAACAGGAGAACTATAACGAAAACAGCACAGCACTATTTTATTATTGTGTAAATTAGGGGGATCTCTTTTTTTTCTTATAAAAACACACCTCTGTCTAACACACAAACACACACACTCCCATGCAAGTGTGCACAGGCTTGCACATACACATGCACGCAGGCATGCAGGCACGCACGCACACGCACGCACGCACGCACGCGTACACACACACACAGACACACACACACATATTCACACATCTGATCCTACAATGGCCTAGTTTAAAGACTCACACAAACCCCAATACAAAATCAAAGGCTTCCCTCTCTCTTGCATGATACTTAATATTCTTTTTGCTCTCCCTCACTTTCTTGCCTTCATCTCCTTTTGTCTGTCTGACTGTCTGTCCGTTTCCCTCCTCTTTCACACACACACACACACACACACACACACACACACACACACACACACACACACACACACACACACACACACACACACACACACACAGACACACACACAAAGGTTTGCCCTGAGTTTCAGCTTAAGCAGAG
>CAAKHD010004163.1:28665-64301 GCA_901007705.1 Fistularia tabacaria | reverse complement strand
CCTCCCCCCTTTTCTCCCCCACTCCTCTCCTCTTCTTCTCCCCCCCCCCCTTCCCCTCTCTCCTTTCTGATGCCCTCATCTCCACCGCCACCTCCACACCCCGCCCACACACTCACACACTCGCACACACACACACACACACACACACACACACACACACACACACACACACACACACACACACACACACACACAGACACACACACAAAGGTTTGCCCTGAGTTTCAGCTTAAGCAGAGATTGTCACAGAGTCATGCAAAGTTTCAACTAAAGAACGTCAACCATGCACGTCAGATTAACACATGGCTGGCTCTGCTTGATATAGAAAACACAGAAACACACAAAGACGCACACTGACACAAAGACACATGGACACAAATGTATACATACACACACACATAAAAATACATAGACTCAATACATGTGCAGATATTGTACACATCAAGCATACATGCAGTAACCCAAATTGACTGACACATCGGACATGTGCGGATGGCAGATGAGAAGAGAGAAGGAAAGAAGAAAACTATTTTGAATTGAAATATACAGTAGTAAAAGGCCACAATTGGCGGGGGGGGGGATCTTAATTATGACTATTAACCATGATTACTTTCATCACATTATATATCTGAAAAAGAGGGTTTATTTTTCTTGACTTTGAGCTTAACCTATTGCTAATTTAAACTTGCATTAGAAACAAGCCTTTTATATGATTTCATATTCAATTAAAACATGTTTAATTATTAGAAACACTTATTCGTCTGAAGGCAATCCAATCACATGTAAATATTTGAGACTACAGGCAGACTTTCAATCAGTTTAAGGCACTAGATATATTTCATGAAATGTAGTAAATTGATAATAATCTTTGATTTATAAGGGGAAAGTTGTCAACAAACTTCTTGGCCCATCATTAATGCTGAGTTCCAGCTCATTGTTCTGCTCTACAGCTCAGACTTAAACGTGTTGGTTCACTTTCAAGCAGCTTTGTTTTCAGCAGCTGCTCAGAGAAAATTGCTCTGAAACCCACCGCGTGCTACCTGCTGAGCATTAAACAAACAGACAGGATTATTAGTTTGTACAGAGTGGACTTTTATGCAAAAAAAAGAAAGGAATCGCAAACAATAGACTGACAGAAAAATATCAGAAAAATTATGATCGCTTCATAGCAGCAGTATGCAAGTATTTATAAGATAGTTTGCAATAATGTATGTCATTTCAATGAGCTGACTGATGGTTAGTGATATGATTTTGTTTCAAATATTTTAATTGCACTTCAATGAAGATACATGTCTTTTAAACTGAAGTCCTTCCTCACAGTTTTACAAGGTTACACTCATTATGTGACTATCAATACCATTCTTGTTAACAACAAGGACAAATTTTATGTTTTTATTGCATAAAGTGTTTTCTACACACTGCTCAGGACTATAACTGATTGCTACAAATGCACTGATTAATGGAGAACTTTGTTTTCAAGTCTCACCCTTTCTTTTATAACACTTCATCCAATGTCCACATCATTGCCGATTTCGCACCGCTTTCTGCCTGCCTGACTCACATTCAAAGAAGAATTTCACATCCTGAGAGATTTGTTTTTCCGGAATACACTTGATAATCAACATACATATGAATGATAGACAGTAGTATATGTGATTGTTAAGTGGATAATCATGTAATTATATGACATTTTGTGAAGAAAATTTGATTCAAGTTAAATGACTCCAGAAATGATATTTCCCAAATGACAGCTACCAGCAACCCTTCTCACAGTTTCTTTATAATAACCAGTAGCCCTCAGTCATTCGAAACACTCCTTTTGTATTTCAATGTTTTTATCAGTGGCAAGACACCTGGTGCAAATGAGAGTCAGTCAGAGATGTCAAGGGCTCTGGTCATTATGGGGCTGTCTTGGCACTCTGACACTCTGGTGTCAACCATTCAGTTAGAATGCATATTTCTATATTGGAAAATGGTGAAAAGTTCCCTCAGAGCTGGAAGAAAATGACCTCACCAAGTGGGTGAAGATCATGGGTGATGGTCAGATCGAGTGTGAGTCAGGCAGGCATTAAGCGGTGCGATATCGGCTGTGATGAAAGGGTGAGGCTGGAAAACAAAGTTCTCCATTAATCAGTGCATTTGTAACAATCAAGTTATAGTCTTGAGCTGTGGGCAGTCAACACCCTATACAGTCCACCCCAAACCCACTTAATATGACAAAAAAGAGTGAGACATGCATTTGTATTCTTTTGTATTGACTTCTTCATGTGATATTCCTTTTTAGAGTTATAGTGGCCACCAGCACTGGTTGAACTTTATGTATTCTTTACTTTAATCTAAAATGATCTTCACATAGTTAGCATGACTTAAAAACCTGGTTTTCATCAAACTACCCAGTGTTTGGCCTTTAGCTTGCGCAAACCGAAAACACGGCATAAGTATTAAATCATACATATATCACACTTGGTAAAACAAAACAAACAAAAAATGTTAAGGATATACAGGACCACTTTACTTTTCACTTAAATCTGCCATACACATTATCTGACCTCTCTTACCCTCCGCTGACTTCCTTTTTGAATATTGAACGGCTCACACTGAGGTGGCCATAAATATTAAAGCGTTCCATGCATGTGTAATAACATTTGGTCATGAATTCAGCACTTTCTCTGAAGGGAATTTGTGAGTTGATGAACACTGACAATACTTTTTCTTCTACATTTTCTTTATTGGTAGACTGAAGAGTATCAATAATGACATGGTGGTCACACAAAACTTAACTTTTGTCCCCTTTTTTGTCCCCTCCTCTCCCTGTCCCATTTTCTCCATCTGCCCTGCTTGTTAAAGTCATCTAGTTAAATAATTAAAGTAACAGGTGCCACAATCTCAGTTAAAATAGAAGAGACATTTTCAGTGGAGCACTTGATAGCTGACCTCCTCATCCTTCCAGATTGAAGTCTAGATAAATTTCCTTCATTCCTCTGCCCGGCTGACAGCACCAACAAGTCATTACTATAGGTTAGATTAAACCAGCACACTAGGTTTTCATGACTGTTAAAGCTGGAATTTTGTTCATTTTACCTATTTGAGACTTCATAAGTTGCAAATTTCTACAGTGTCCTGAAGTTCATATCTAATCCTTGAAATACATTTCTAAATGTACCCAATCAGAGTAGCTGGACATTTGAAGTGGCAAAGAATCACAAAATGAAACTAAAGCAGGAAGAACAGCAAACACCTCAAATCAAAGTAAACCGTTGATGACTGTTTTGTTTTTTTTCATTATCGACTGTTTGTGCAGCAACGAGATTTAGATTTTCTTCTTGAAGACTTATTTCCTCTCATGTAATATGTTATTTGAATTTGGATAGACTGTGGAGAGTTTCGTCTATATCACTACTAAGGTTGTGGCTAGGTGTTGGGTTTTGTGTGTGTTTTTAATGATGGTGGCCACTGTGTTTTTAGAAAGTCCATAGCTGCTTCGGGTGTTCCTTTTCTTTTGCCATTCCTTCTATAAAATCTTCTTCTTATGACATAACTGCTTGTGGGAATCTCAGTGCAATGAACCATGGATACAGCAGATCTGTTTGGTTGCCAGGCAATATTTGAAATTACTTTCAAGATTCCATTCCTTCTTTCTCCCTTCTCCTTATCCCATACAATCCCTTTCACTCTGGCACAAGACAGTTGAGTTATAAAAGTCCCGTCGCCAAGAAAAGGTACAGAAAAATGCTACAAATCATAGAGGAGTGGAAAGTAATGTAGAGCTGAGTTCTACTTGTCGCCTGCAAACTGTCTTGTTTGAGCATTCAGCTACATCACACACTTTCACACATAAATACTGCACATGGACAAAAATGACAGGACATGTCTCTGTAAGAGCCTCCTCAAACACCCACTCTTCTTGAATGGTGCTTCTCAACCAAAAGTGGTAGAGGACATTCATACAGAAAACAAATGTTCTATGATAACTTGTTAATCGAAAAACATGATGGGTCTGGTGATTGCACTAAAGGATAACAATCTGTGCAGTGGTCCCCTAACAGATGTGGCAGGTGCAGTGAAACGTACGGTGATCCATAGAAAAAAACATTGCAGTCATAAAGGGTTTTCTGTCAGAGTATATAGTTAGCAAGAATGCAATCAGCATAACGTGTTTGTGTGTTAGTGTGTTTAGGGGCGAATTAAAACAGTCTTTATTGAAGAATACATACAAAATTTCAAAATTAAGCAAATGTGGTGACTGATTCATGTGAATTTACCAAGCTTTTCTTGCTTCATCATCGTCATTGTCAGGTCGTGTTTTGTTTAGATTTTTACAAGAAAAAGGTAAAGAAAAAGGAAAACCACATGCTTTTTGTCAGTATCAAAATATAGCTTATCATATGCTAAAGTGTCGGATTTTGATAATTGGCCAAAATGAGATTCTTCATCCTTTCCTGTAGTGAGTGTTGTACACTGCGCAATAAATTTTAAAATATTTTCTTTCTTTTTCCCATTTTTAATAAATATTGACAGATGTTTACGCTGAGCTCAAGAATGTGAACTTATTACAAAACTCTCCAATACTGACTATCCTCATTCTTGTATTGAGATATTCCCATTAACACTGAGGTATTTTGACTCCAATGGCTCTCTTGATGAAATTCTTACACAGACATATCTGGTTTGCTGAAGTCTGGCTGTCTGGCTGACGTGCATGCAAACATGCATGCACAAAATATTAGAATGTAATCCTTGAGTAACTTCTGTCTCACAGTGATCGCTGTGACAGATTCCACTGGCCACAACTTCACAGTTAACTGGCAGGAGAATATTTAATTTAAGTGTGAATGTGAATATATGTGTATGCTGGTGTGTTCGGATGTAAGATGTGGCCAGTGATTTTGTTGCACTCCAGTTGTTGGGAGAATTCTACTGCTGATGCTCATTGCAGCCCAGGGCAAGACAAGTAAACATGTGTGTTTCTAAGTCTATGTGCATTTGCTGTGAGTCACTGGTTGTAAGAGAAAGCGACATTCGGGTGAGCAGGAAGTGACCTGTATATCAGATTTGGAAGGACATAACCGGTGATCAAACACACTAAGACACACACACACAGACATGCACACACAAAACAAACAAAACAATTTCATAATTTCCTTGATAGTCCATGCTTGGGTGAACCACAGAAGAAGAAGAACAGAAAGACCTGAAAAGCAGGATTTAGTTCATGAACAAGATGTTCCCTGATAAGCTTGGCCTACAAACAGCAAAGGGTACATCAAAAAGTGATACATGTCTATATATGTGCATCCGTGCGTGAGCGTGTATCTATATACCCCATGATTGCTGTTGTGGCTTCGAGTTCCTTGAACTTAGTATCTCGTAATTTTCAGAAGATACTCGATGTTCATTTTCAAAACTATTTACAGGCAATGAATCCCATTAAAACCCTCAAAGAAATAATATTGGATTGGTGTTGGTTAATTTTATCTTTACAGCCGGAACTATATGTATGTTTCGTTATTTCTCGTAGAACAGTAAGTTTTGTGCGCATGATTGTACCCATTGATGTTTTCAAAGAACTGTATCACAAATATGCAAACACAAGCACATGCAGGCTCACACATGGATGTATACAGTGTCTTTGTGCTGTACATATTCAGTCAACACTCTTATATGTAATTTCCTAATATTCCTGGTATGTTTTTCTTATGTTTCCCTTTGCTTTATGATGTCTTTCAGGACTTTCCTTGTCTGTTAGAGATCGGGTATCTCGCTCCATTATCTCAACAATAGGTCAAAAGACATTATTGTTGATACTGTCGTTCCTGCCTTCTTGACTGTCTGCTTTGTGACAACATAACAACACAAAGGTACACGGTGAGGGAGGGAAAGACAGACACTTTTTATTACTTTAGCCTAATGCTACCTAGTGTAAGACTGTGTTTTGATAAATGAGAGGCATCCATGCAGTCAGCCTTTTAAATGTGTCTGACTTGGAATGACCCTTACGGCGTGAGGAAGGACAAATGCATTAGGGTGAGAAAGTGAGAGAGAATAAGTGATAGGAAGAAAAGGGGGCAGAGACAGAGAGAGAGAGAGAGAGAGAGAGAAAAGACAGGTTGGGATAGAGGACAGAAGAATAACAAAGAGCAAAGTATGAGAAAGAGCAATTTTTAGGGCAGCAGCATCCTTCCAGAAGAGCCTCTTTTAGACTTTAATTCCAAAATGCCATGTCAACTGGCCCATGCCAAGCTCTAAACAGCTATTTTCATGTTGTTCAAAACAATTCACCACCCAAACAGAAAATCGAAACTACTGTTCAAACACCAACTTTTGATGCGAGTGGGCAGTAATAGTATTTTAAATCGGCCCTGGAGCCACAGTCAGTTTATTGTGAAAAAGAAGGATTATAGAGAAGCCTGGACTATTTTAACTATTTGGTCCTGAAGGTTTAACTTAAACAATGTGTTTCCAAAAACAGAGTACACTCTGACAGAGTGCTATGAGAGAACCTGTTCATTTATTCAGAGTATCACAGTCCCTGCTTTTTCTGAGTGCATTTCGACTGAGGAGGACACGCAGTGAAGGGTTCAAATTTTACCATGAATTCTATTACGATAATCAGATAAACCTGCTGGCAGCTGCCACTCTGCTTCTGCCTTAGTGAAAAAAAAAAAAACCCGGACACTTTCCCCATGCACACGAAGAAGTGAAGGGGAATGACAACTTGAAGAATACAACTGACAGGAAGATTTTTTTCAATACAACATCAACTCATGAACTTCGATTCTGAAAACACATCAAACTGTTTTATTTTCCTTTCTTTTTTTATTTTTATTATGTGTTTGTTTGTTCTTTTCAACTATATGCAGTACAGAGAGTCTATTTCTAGTTGCATATGTGGTGTAGCCGAAACTCTACAATTTGTTCTGTGTCCGATTGGGTGCTTTTTCCAAACTCTTCTTGGCAATAGCTCCAACTTTGACTGGTAAATAACAAGCAATGGTGAGCGGAGGATGTGACCGCAGGCTGACTGAGTGTCCAAAGCTGCTCTTAAGAGGATTGTTCGATGAAACAATGGGACGGTGCCAATCTTAAACATCATCCCTTTCGGAGAAAGAGTGAAACTATTCCTGCAACTCATTTCTCCTTGTACCCTTTTACACTGACACGTAACACGTGATGTACGCCTCCCTGAACTCGTCTGAAGGAGCCAGCTAAATGACATTCTTTGAATAAAAAGTGATATGAAGTATGGCACTTCTTGAATTTGTTAAATACCCTCGTAAGAGCCAGTGTCAATGCATACCTCATCTTTGTCATAACCTTTTAGGCAGTCATAATACACTTTAACTGGAATGTCAAGTTTTAAAATCCCATGAGAAGATTAAAGCAACATCTTAAAAATAATCTGACCCTATTAGTTGTAGGAAAAGTGGAACAGTGACAGAGAAAAGAAAGCAGCAGACATAAAACAGGCAAACTTCTTTTGTGGAAAAAAAAACGAAATAAGTTGAACTGTGATACAACTGTTTGGACAGAAATCTTACGTAAACCCCCACCTCCCATTTGCATGATTACTGATCATACAAAACATTAGGAGCTACCAGATTCTTTATTTCCTCTCAAAATATATTTTACAAATACAGTTTAATTACTGCTCTGCTTTATGCTGTGCTGAAAGATTTAACGGAAGAATTATGAAGAAATTATTTCCACTCTCCACTCAAGACCACTTTTCTTATTTTCAAAACCAATTTTAGATGGCTTAATTTTGACCATCTTTTGCAGAATGGCTTACCTGAGGGGACTTCCATACATTATTATCAACCCTGATTCGATGGATGGGAAGAGTACATGTAAACACAGTGAAAAGGTTATTCTAATGTGGCTGGACAAATGTAATGTCACTAAAAAAAAACACACGCTTCTTTGCATATAAGCACAAGCATGTGCACAAACACACACGCAGACATAGGATGGATATTCATAAAGTCTGAAGGTGCTCGACTACATCTCTAATTTGTAAAACTTTTTACAAAGTTCTAAAAAGTCATCTTGGCTTTGACCACTCACTTAACTCTGGTTTGTTACACGGACAACCAATTCGGTAATAAAAGATGAATAAATGCATTTAGAAAATGCAAAAAATATAAAACCCTTCTGATTAGCAAACACAAACCTCAACACACCCAATTGCAATTATATTTAGAGAAGACCATTACTGATGCAGTGATTACTCTCCTACATTGAACACATGCACTTCATGACTAGAGTCATGATTTGTGGAAATAAATTACCCAAAGATAGTGTGAAGACACGCTATTAATAAAGAAGGCCAGTTATCCTCAGTTATCCTGGATTCTGAAAGAAAGCAACTTAAAGTAAAAGTAATCAAAAGGCAGGAAGCTGGTAATCACAGATATATGGTGGATAAAATGGAGAGTTTAAAGAAAGACTAAGACCAACTCTTCTGTCTCCGTTTAACCAATATCACTCAGTGAATTAGACTAGAGAAGATACCTCAACGACCAAACCGCAAGACTGATGAGTTTCCTTTTCCAATACAGTCATTTGACTAATGAAAACTAAAGGTGAGTTTATGTGATCTACCTAGAATGATGCTGAACTGTCCATTACACTGTAAATATGGAGTGCACACAACAAAAGGTTTCTTCTGGTGGTATTCTTTGAGCTGTGATCACTGTATAACTCATATGGCACAGTGTTACATTGCAGCCAGCAGGCAGGTAGACTGACATAACAAATTTGAAGATATTGCTGGGGGGAGAAGGGGTAGCAGAAATGAAAATAAATAAATAAAAAATCAGACAATTCAGAACACAATGAAATTTGGCCCAAAGGTACAGTAGATTGATTGATCAGACCACAACCAAAGTGTAAGGACAACAGGTGTTTAATAATCCCCTGGTAATGGATAACTTAATTAATAAAATAAATACGTAAATACAATGTAATGATACGGTGATAGAAAAAGATAAATGATACATATCATACATTAATAGACAAACCTCATGATGTCAAAATGTTCTGTTTTACTTTCAGTGTGTTTATGGGGGGGTTATTCCTCCGTCTCTCTCTCTCTCTCTCTCTCTCCACTCTGTTTTTGTCAATACATACAGCATTTCACTATGTACAGGTGACACAACATGATTGTTATATGCATATCTGCCTACTTGTCTGTAGTGTGGAAGTATCAATATGCATTACAGTGAGTCCACCTTGGGGAGGAAGGGGTGTGTGTGTGTGTGTGTGTGTGTGTGTGTGTGTGTGTGTGTGTGTGTGTGTGTGTGTGTGTGTGTGTGTGTGTGTGTGTGTGTGTGTGTGTGTGTGTGTGTGTGTGTGTGTGTGTGTGTGTGTGTGTGTGTGTGTGTGTGTGCGTGTGTGTGCGTGCGTGCATGTATGCGCGTGTGCGCGTGTGCGCGTGTGCGCGTGTGTGCGTGTGTGTGTGTGTGTGTGTGTGCGCGCACGCACCTGTGTGTGTATGTTTTCTATTTTTAGGTACATTTCATACAGGGTGCCTCTCGGTAAAAGATACAAATGAGCACAATTTTTTAGTCACTTCACTTTATTTTATTATTGCCCTTGAATGCACAGATTTGTCTCTTATTTCCTATCTTTCTCTTTACCCCACATACACATCCTATCTGCCTTCTTAGTTATTTGTTTTTTTAGTTATTTGTTTATTCCATCACTTATTCTTTCATTAGTTCTTCATCTTTTTTCTTTTTTGTGTTACTATAGCAAAGAATCTGTATTTATTTTGAAAATGACTTGAAAAGACTCGTAGCGTTTATTCTCTTTTTGGTATTCTGAGGATGTCTTCCATCTTTCGCTGCAGCTCCCCCCCTTTCTTCTTTCTCTCTCGCCCAGAAAAGTGCTTGGTATTCTGAGATTGTCTGCTCCTCTTTCCTCTCCAGTCTACTCTTTTGCTTCTCTTTTTTCTTTCTCATTCCTCTCTCTACATCTAACCTCACGTGCCTCTTGATGCATCTTCTTTGTTTTGCAACACTTGTTTCTCCTCTGCGCCTCTACTTTCTCTCTTTTTCCAATTTCCGTTTAAATGATATCCAATTCTGACCACCTCTTTTTCTTTCACTGACCAGGCAACAGTCTAGTTGCATTTCCTTGGTGTGAGTTACACTTCCCCATCATATAAAACAGCACCGTGTAACATAATTTATCGTTGGGATCTAATTTTCTGCTTCATCTGTATGATGTGCCATATGCTCTACAAATTCACATATAATGTCACATTCAAACACACACGCAGTCAGTGACGGGCATTATATGATATGATGAGGGTGACTAACGCTCTTATTTTACAAGTGGTAAATATTTGTGTGGTGGACACTAAAGAGTGTGGCCTCTCACCCCGGGACTGAGGGCTGGGGGGCATGGTTACGCAATACATATACTGGTGTCCGCCATGGAACGAGCGGACAGGCTACTTTCTGTCCGGTTTAGGCGTCGGGTCGGCCGTGGAGCTTATATAGAACATGTTGTCGCTACTGGAATCTGACCGTGGATTCCTTTTTCAACATATTTGCCTGTGGTAACTTTTGGCCCCCGTATGTGCGATCCTGGTGAACTCCCCTGACCGCATCCTGCTGACGACCAGGCAGTGCACCGTGAGGAGCGTGATGTCGGAGCCACCGAGGATGGCGCTGGGAGATGAGGATGCAACCGTGGTGGCTGTGGTGTTCAACTCGAGAGGATGGAAGACCGGCCTGTGTTTCTTCCACTGGCAGTTCGGCAGCAAGGCAAGGCGTTGTATTTCCCCATGTGCGTTCAAGCAGTCGGGAAAACAGCGGAGCCGTCGCTCAGTAGTGGCTGTGAGCACTGGCGGACACACTCAGATGCTATTCCTCAGAGAATCGAGGTATGGACTCAGGTTTTTAGTAGACTCTGGCTCGCAGAAGAGCTTGCTTGCCCCGAAGCAAGCAGACATGTGTGCCAGAGGTAGCGGCCCGTTATTGAGCACTGCTAACAGGTCTGCTATAGACACGTTCGGGTTGCGGTCGGTTTCCATGTGTCTCTGCGGCCACCATTTTGAATGGGACTTTGTGATTGCCATCACAGTTCCCATCATCGGTGCGGACATTCTTTGCGCCCATCCCTGTTAGTGGATATAGCGTTATCGACGCATTATCATTTGCCAGATATCCTTGCAAAATGAAGGAAGTGGGGCCGTGAACGCTCGCCAATTTTTTGGTCGTGGGTGATGTAAACCAATGGTTGCTAACGGATTTCTCATCACTGACATCGCCCAAATTTTCAACCGCATCTACATGTCACGGTGTGGAGCATTTCATCCCCACAGCATCCCCGAGCGAGGCGCCTGGATGTGTCTAAACTGGCGGTTGCAAAGGAGGAGTTTGGAGGCTCGTGAGGCGCTCTAACATCCCCTGAACCTCTCGTCTCCACATGGTGATGAAGGCAGATGCGTCTCGGCGTTTCGACCACGTTCATGTCGACCTGGTGGGCCCCCTTTCTCCTTCACAAGGTTTTACACATCTGCTCACCATGGTCGATACGACCACCTGGTGGCCGGAGGTGGTCCCGCTGTCCTCCGCATTGGCCGCGGATGTGTCTTGGGCTTTCCCTTCTTCTTGGGTTGCCCGTTTTGGCACACTGTCCGACATTACCTCGGACAGAGGTCCCCAGTTCGTATCGGCGCTCTGGTCAGCATTGGCCAGATCTTTGGGGACAACGGTGCACCGCACGACGGTGTACCACCCTCACGCCAATGGCCTATGCAAGCTTTTCCAACGGTCCCTCGGTGTGGTGCTGCAGGCCGTGCTCAATGGTGACAACAGGATGGATCGGTTGCCATGGGTCATGCTTGGGCTGTGGTCGGCCCCTGAGGATGATCTCAAGGCCTCACCTGCCGAGCTAGTTCTCGGTTAGCCATTGCAGATCCCAGGTGAGTTTTTGCCCTGGAAGTCTGCTCCTCTGCCCCGTCCATTAGTGGGTCCTGCTGCGCCCCTCGGCTCGCGTCATCCGGGCCCTGTCCACCATTGTTTTCCAAGGTTGTTTGTGCCTGCAGAGCAGATGTCGGCTCGTTTTGTGTTTGTCCGGCATGACGCTCACCGTTCGCCCCTGCAGCCCCCGTACAATGGGCCGTTCTGCTTACTGGAGGTGGGCGCTAAGGGTTTTGTTTTGGACATGGGTGGGCGTAAGGACATGTTGCGCTGGATCGGTTAAAGCCGGCACTCTGTGTCGCTGGTGAAGTTGTTTCCCCTTTTCAGGTTCCTCGCTGTGGTCGACCTCCATCCAGGACTCCAGCAGCACCCCCGCGGGTCCAGTGTCCGGCACCTCCTGACGTCACGACTGAGGGACGCTGCAGCCGTTTTGGCAGATTGCTCAGGCTCCCGTGAGGGACTAGTTGTTGCCCTGAGTCCCTTCTGGGTGTTCGGGGGGGAGCTGTGTGGCGGACACTAAAGGGTGTGGCCTCTCACCCCGGGACTGAAGGCTCGGGGGCATGGTTACAAAGTATCCATGTAAATAAATAAATAAAGTTAGAAACTCCTCCACGAATCCATCGTCATTTCCTCATCAACACACCACAATACAACTTTTTCTTAAATTATGTGTCAACCGAAGTGTTCCATTTTTTTTTTTCCTTTTACCGACTTATAGGATTCAGAAGAAGTTCTGTGACTGACAATTTAAAACAAGTAATATTGTAAATCGCTTTTACACAGATTCACATTGCCTTTTACAAATCCAGACACAGCGTTGAGCTTGTTGGGGAAGAATGCCTTGTAAGCTGCTGACTTCCCCATTTGCAGCAATTACATAGTCTCTGACCTGCTCATAGACATCTGAACACAATCTATAACTGAAATTCAAGAAAAAAAAAATCAAATCTGTTTTACTAACAATTCTACTATGTGATCCATCCTGACTCCTGCAAAGGATAGCATTACACAAACTACAGGAGCAACACTGCTTGCCTTAATATGGGTCAGCCAGACTTTTCAAAGAAAAGGAAAATATGCAGTGAAATAGGCAACTTTTAAACATTCTCTTCTGTTGTTTATTTGTATATTTTTTCACTCTTTTTCTCTCTTGGCTCTCAAGGAAGGCAGACGCTTTTCCCTCCCCTCCTGTATCTTCCCTGCTTGCTGCTCTTTGTCTTGTGTTGTCTCTGTCTGAACCAGCGGAGCCTCTCTCTTACATTTGGTCCGAAGACCTAAACCTAAAATGGAACTTATTAGCTGGTCTCTCAACGCCATTGATCAAATCTTTTCGACAAGAAGAAAGGGAAGAGGTGAGCCCTCATGCCCCGACGGAAAATTTATTGCCGGATACATGATGGACTCCTGGGGGAAGTGGATGATCATGTGCCTGTCGATCCTTTCTGTGGAGGACGCTGAAGATATTTTTCATCATTGGATTCATAAGAACAGGTATGCTGCTGTTTGGAGCTAGTGGTTACCTGTTCTATCGCAAAATATGGAAGAGGCTGGCAGGATTCTGCCAGAAGCTGGCAGCATTCGACAAGCTGCCAGCCTTGGTTGGAGAAATGGGCAGGGTTGGTCACACTCAGACTCAAATGATAGACGAACTCTGTCGCAGACTGAATGAGCATCTGTCAAAGATGGAAACCAACTTGGAGAAGTTGACAGCTCGGCTCGACGGAAATTAGCCACTTAATTCAGGCTATTGGATCAACACCGAGAGAACCAGAAAAGACTCAAGGCAGACGGAAAATTACATAGTCTGTCTGAACCCAAAACAATTGCTATCTTCATTGCCCCCCCGATGCTGGCCTTGGAAGGCTGGTATCTCTACACTCTCCTGGATGGAATGCAGACAAGATGCCCCCCCCCCAACCCCCTTCCCTTCACCGGCGAAGTTGGCCTCCGTATGTGAACTCTCCGAAGTCATCTCCACGGCAACGGCCGTGCCTATCACCATCAAGCGGCAGAGACAATTGGGCGGGACTGTATGGAGACTTTAGTCCGTGGGCTTACACATCCACACACATGAAGACACATATACAAACACCTCCCTTAACTTGACGCCTTTTTGGCCCCTAACCCCTACCACAAGTTGCAGGGCAGCATACGGAGGCCTATGCGAGCGCCAGTTGGGCAGCACACGCTGCCTCCAGTGCCTGGCTGTGACAGAAATTTAGTATCACATGATTTTACTATGATTATATAAGACACAATTTTGTGCCACTGCAGACCAATGTTCCTAAACTAGAGACAATGTTTTATAGTTTCAAATTAATTCCATCTCATTCAAAACATCTGATAAATGTTTTTTTGCCCTCTCTTCTGGATAACAATGGCTGTTCAAATTTGAATTCTCAAGACAAACCATTAGTCCCGTAATTCTGGAGGTCTGTGTGTAGCATTAGCAGAGCTAGGAGGCACTTAAGAAATGGAAGAAAACTGAATCACTTATTTGGGGTGACTCAGGTTCAAAACCTGACCCAGCAACTGTGCTAATGGGTTTGAACAAAGCGGTTTGCCATTGTTACCATCTATTTTGAAAAGATGGAGTCGGATCATATGAAATGAAAAAAAATCATTACAGTCTTCAAATGAGCAATTTTTACCATATTGACGTTATCCCTATGAATATGGTAAAAATTATCTGGATTGATACACTGCGGCAGTTTCACAAAGAAGAGGTGTCAGCTGCAGATAGCAATATGTAAACACGTACAATATTTCTACAATATGTACAATATGTACAATACTTGAGTATGCATTGGCCCCCTTTTTGCGATGTGGTTCACGAACAAAGATAAAAGCTTATGATATTTCTACATTACGTCCGGAGAAAGATGGGTTTCCCCTGGATGACCTGTTGGCTATTATTCAGTTAGTTAATGCATGTAATCCCCCTATGCATGTAATATAGTTCTTAAATCATATCCTTTTATTCTTGCAGATCTGTGTTCAAAGTGTTATGGTTTGCATAAATGTGAAAGGACAGCCCCATTACTGAAGGTGGCTCTTTGCCTTGTCTTTGAAACCAGACTGAACTTCATTTTCATCGAACAGGGTCCGAAGCAGTAAAAAATCCAAGCATATTCCACCAGTTCAAAACATCCATACTGCATGGCAGTACTGAAATGCCATTTGATAAGCAGAACAGACAGAAGTATATTTTTCCTAATGTATTTTGTGAAAGGCATGAATATGTGTTACTTTACCTTGAAAAGCCTTAGCAGCCCAGCAAATTGCAAACAGTGATGTGTTCTTTGAACAGCCAACAACGGATTAGACAGTAACCGCTATGGACAGGTTGATTGGCATTCAGTCACTGCCACTGTTTTGCAAAAAACTCAGTGCAACAAGAATGTGCATAATATGGTCCACCTCTGACTGCCAGTTCTTATTCATGCATACTTTGAATTGCACTTTACAGGTTAATTATTTACAGAGTTGAACTCTGGAGGAGGCAGACCATTAAATTAAGAATATAAAATGGCCCTGCCCCCCTAAAAAAGAAACGAAAAACGCTCTTTCTATTGCCAAGGTGGTGAGTCCTTGACATTCATCGTAGTTTTCCACAGGATTCATCAGTTCTAAACCAGTTTCTAAAGCAAACTCCAGTCTCTCAGACTATTTTATCTACAACTAATTGCCATGGACAACTGAAGTATTTGATTGGTGAAAGCGAGTCAAAACTGTTTCTCGATGTTGTTGCAGCAACACAGTCAGGATTAATATTGTCACAGGTGATGGGGAAATCAAAAAGGCAGATGAAAGCATACTCTTGGTGCATAGTCAAAAGTAATTTAGACAATTCAAAGGCTCTAGCCAGACAGAGAGTAAATATCAGACTGATAGACAAAACCACTTTGGAATGGATTTGTGGTGTTACAGTATTTTTTAAAATTTTTTATACTTTTATGTCTTCTAATCACCCCTTTTGCGTTACTCACTTTCAGAGAATCAAAACAACCCTTTCTTTTTCCTTTTTTTTTTGTTTTATTCTGATACCGCACATCCTGAGAGACATTGAATGCAAAACCGCATAGTCATTAGAAATTCAGTATGTTACGAAGGGATTAACATTTTCATTCCCCTTTCTCGTCATTGCAATCACAAATTCTAAGAGTAGTGAAAACTGCTTGAGAAGCCAGACGGAGAGAAAAAAATTGTAATTGCAGAAGCTGATTAAACTTGTGATCATCAGAAGCAAAATGCATGCATTTCAAGTATCAGTCTTCTACATGGTATTGGATTAAAAATGAAATCCTTCAGCTTCAGTGACTATCACTTACCCTATTAGTTCTTGACTGAGGTTTGAAAAACATAAGCCAAAAGGGATGTCCAGGATATCAAAATTTTATATCGATATTCACTGGAACCAAGCCTCAACCAGCACTGGATAATAATAATCTTCCCCTTCCCTCGGCTGGCACTGATGTGTTAAAGATTTAAGGTGTGAGACAGAGCCAGAGTTAGAAACACAGACAGTGAAAGCTAAAGAGAAACTAAAAGAAGGCTGAGAGTCGGTGTCGCCTAAATGACAGTAACCTATAACTTTTTTCTTTTTTTTTTGAAATCATTCTACACATTTGCTAAACTTGCTCATCAGAGAAAGAAACAGTGGATAAATGGTGACATAAAGATATTAAAAAAAGCTTGTCTCTGTCCCACGTAACCCTCAGGGATATTTCAGTGAATGGACTAAATTATAACAGGATAAAACTTTAATGTGTGTGTGCGGCATGTTTTTGTTATATTTCGGGGACCATCTACGATGTTATCATCTGCCAAGATGTAACGAGTGGTTTAGTCTAATGCCTGAGGACACTGTGCCAGTCGAACTGGGATAAGGTTCTTTATCTGAGGTCCTGGTTGAGGATACGGGTAAGGAGTGAATTTAAGTTGATTAAAGGTTGGGATGAGACTGGTGTGGCTGTGGGTTAGATCGTTCATAATGAATTGATTCTAATACCGTCTCCCAGTAAAGATTTCTATACAAACTTTTGTGAGTGCCTTGACCTGTATGCTTCCAATGTCATTTTCTGTGAGTGTTTTCTGAACCTCTTCACCAAACTTTGTGATTGCATTGCATGCAGCGCAGTCAGTAATTGGCTTCTCTGTATAATATTATATTTTTGTTTGTCCCTTCACTGGCTTTAGAAGAAGGTGGTCAATCGTTTAAGCTACAGTATACGTCTGTGTGACTTTGAAAACACTATTTCTGGTAGAATATTGTGCTGGAAAATCAATAGCACCACAGTATCTGTAGCCTCATATAATCTCCTCCATGAATCATAAACTTAAGTGTTTAATGACGAGAATGTCATCCCGCTGATGTAAGTAGGAGCTACAAGGTGCAGTGCTGCATATAAAGCAGGACCAGTTGCAACACTCGGATAGAACCAAACCTATCAAGATGAATCACTGAACCAACCTTGAACCTGAGAGTTTGGACATGAAGGAGATAAAGTTTGTGTTTGATAGGCTGGATCTGCTGAAAGATAATGGTGTGAGTGAACCATCCCTTACAGAATGAAAATCAAGTGATAATAACCAGAAGTTTAATCCAAAAATGGATCACTGGAAAAAAGACAGTCTTGCCGTTTAAATATATGCTTTCTACCAAGCATTTTAAATGGAGAGTTAGTGGTTAAAAAGATATTAGGAATATTTTAGTCTAAAGACACGGCCGTAACAGCATCTACTATTTCTCTTTAGTTCATGTATTATGAACTTTTTATCTTTATATAATGCAGTACGGTTTGCTATATTAGCCGAGATATTTGATTCATCAACCAAACACTATCCTCAGTTTGCATTAGAATGTGGAGTATTGGATCTGTAGCAGGCAGGAAGTAGGCGGTGAATGGCTCATCGGATACATGTTCTACCAAATGTAGCTGTAATGACCTCCCTAACAGACAGACTACTATGTAATGCACCCTTTATTTTTTGTGAAATTGCTATACTATTTGTTTATTTATTTCCTCTGGAATCTAAAATCTGAAATATGCAAAACATATGGAGTTGATTTAGTTGATGAATTTGATTTTCTTGTCAGGAAGAGACACTGTAATGGGATATAATGATGCAGTTACTGGTGCCCCTAAACCTTTCAAAAATAAATGAAAGGAAAGGAAATGATTAAAGTAAGAGACAACCATCAGAGGTGTAAGATTAATTTTCTTTAAGAGGGATGGACTGAATAAATATTGCAAACCATTTTAAGGTGATTCAACATTAAAATGAGATAGCATTTCTTACGTTTTAAAAAGAAAATGGTAAGCAATGTTTTGACCATGTAAATAAACATAATTAAAAACTAAACTGTTCCATGCTCTATCTGACCTAAATAATAACAAATTCATAAAAATATAGAATACCTCATTTCAACAACAAAAGCAAGGATTTTCTTTTTTCTTTTTTCTTTATTTTCTATTTGTAGCATGTTAATAAATGTCAGTGTACCAGTGAATATTCTGAGTCCCTGTCATCTGTACTTCAATTCAAAGGATTTAAAACATTTGGGGTCTGCATGTCTTACTTTGTCCAGAAAAAAATGTTTCATTGTCAGCCAAATTCAACTCTGAATGAAGTCCAATTTCTTCTGGTGCTGAAAAACTGTCCAGTATTGTGAGGAGGGCCAACATAGATTTGGCCTTTTATCATTTTGTGTCCAGTGAACCCAAATAGACAAGAAATGCAAGACAAGAATAAAAAACGGCTAAGTTCAAACCACTTAGACACCATATTGACTTTACAACATGGTGGGAAGTTGATTACAACCTTAGTACACTCACTTCAAATATGTTTGTGTGAGAAAGTGTGTGTATCTTGGTACTGACAACATGATTTGATGATATTGGTATCACCTTTGAGGACTCCTTTTGAAACCCCACTATGGACTGAGACACACACACACACACACACGAACACACGCACACGCACACACACACACACACACACACACACACACACACACACAAACACACACAAACACACAAACACACACACACAGCGGGATAGTTGACATTGCTGCCTTGATCGATGTCGCTGACTACTGCTGGCGTCAGTAACAACAGAGTTATATGACACACTCCCACGGTGAAGAGCTTCCTATGGAGTTCAAGTCAATATGGGTTAATGGTGTAACGGCTTCTCTCGCCCCCTTTCACTGACACTTTTTGTTTTGTTTGTTTTTTTTTTTTTTGCTTTATTTCTATGTCTCTCTAATCCACACACACAGAAATATGTAGCAGCACCTGACACCCAAGTTGTGGGTCCCCCACTTCTCCTTCCTTCTCTTAATGATTCGCTGTGTTTGCTCAAGGATGCCTCCCTGCTGAATCCATTGACTTTGACTAAACTAGCCAAGCTATTACGCTCATTGAAGAGCACAGGCATTCTGACTCTAACAGTGGATACCAGGTTGATATTAACCAAAAATGAAACATACAAAAGCAAAAGACTGATGCGGTAAATTATGGCTATGACCATTCATATTTATCCCACAGAAAAGGGTGGGGGGTGGCAGAGATGAATATGTTGACCATGACAATTTTTCAAACTCAAATACAGAGGGATATTTTAGGTAGATATTTCCAAAAATCTAACATTGCACCCTTAAAATGACATTTGAAAATGACAGATGGATTATTATGTAAGTGTGTTTGCTTATGTTGATTTACATTCATTGATGGAAGTGAGTCTTTTAAAAGACACCCTCTAATAAACATCATAGTGTTGTTCATAAACATTATAAAATGATAACACCAAACCCGTCAATTTCAGGGAATATCACCAATTTCTATTCTAGCCGTTAATACATTTTATATGTTTATAACCCCTTTTCATCTGCATACGTATCCTTTTTCCTCAACAGGCTAATCAAATGGAAATCCAAATAAATTTACCTTTAGAATGAATGAAGCTTGTTTACCCTTTTACTTACATCCCGAAAAATGAAGTCTGTCTTGCTATTGCCAAACATCCGCAACCAGTAATTATCCAACCTAAGGAAAGCAGTCATTGATGTGAATCTTTAAATGCTGTATTAAAAATATTTTGTCACATCAGTAGCCAAATCATGTCCAGAAGAAAGACATCGATTTAGTGATGGCCACTAGCGAGGACACAGAAATGTGGTCATTACCACACACTATTTGATCATCATATACTCACAAACGAGTGGCAGTGCTCGTGTGCACAGCTTAGGAAATAGTCATTTGAAAAGTATGCAGAGAGCACTTTATTTATTTATTTATATATAAATTAAATAATCAATTTATTGTGTATGATAAGGATGCTAATAACAGGAAGACAGTACTAAATTTAGGAGAATAATTGTTAATGGTACAGTTTAGCAACTTTATGGTTATATATTTGTTTGTCTGTTTGTCTTTCCCTGAGCACATTCAAAAATGTAGGCTGTTAAAAAGTCATACTCTCTGAGTATACAAAGAGGAATTATTCAAACTAATGCCTTTATCTCAATTTAAATTCACATGTGTCATCTAAATGACCAGCTTGATGATTAAATGAAAACAAATACATTTTAACAACACTTAAAGTGAAGACTTTGCCATCACCAAACCAGCGTACAGTAAAAGAATACATGAATCTCAGGTGAAGTCACCATTATTTTAACAATCTTTTTTTTTGACAAATTCAAGTAGAACTGTATTTAGGCTCCTCAGCAATACAAAACGAATACAATTCCTAACCATAAGATAGAGAAGTGTAAGAACTACTGTGTGAAGCTGAACTTCAAAATTCAAATTTCAAGAATCACAAAAAGTCATGGAACACAGAGGAATATAATTATGACAGGGTTTTCGTCCTTTTTTCCTATAAAATTGAAAAATGATATACTGCCTTGTGTATTGAAACAGATTCACTCAAATGCAGTGGACAAACAAGTCGTTTTTCCGTATGGGCTAAAATCCAACCAGACAGGATGCAGAACAAGGACATACAACAAGAAAGAGGTTTAGAGCGTGATCCAATTCAAGGCGCGTTTCTTTTTTTATTTGATTTTTCTTATTTTCTGTTGACATGTTCATTGTATGTGTTCAGAACTTGCACCACTGGAGCCAAGCCACAGAATAATTTTGGTTCCACAGTGTAGTTTAATGAACTATTTCACTGCTTTCTCTTTGTTTTATCCCTCTGCTAGGAAAGGCATATAAAAGGAAATCAATTCTGCAGGCTTATTAAACCAAAACCAATGAAAAGGAAAATGTAGAAAAGCTCCACAAAACTGAGGGAAGGGCTAGAGCCACATGGTGCCTGTGGGGGTCCATCACTGGAATTGACACCTTTTAACTGATCATACTGTACATACTGTATCACGGGGTCCAACTTTAGATATTTTAGAATAAAAATATAGCTCGATATAATTTTTATATTCATATTTTCAAGAGCAGAAAATCATCCTGCGAACCATTGTACTTATAGTTTGCCCCTCTTTTGGTTTACCAGTCAACATCTGGCTCTTATGTTCCTGTTACATCAACATTCTAATCCTGTGTTCTGCAATTTTCTGCAATGACAATTTAAAGCCAGCCGAGATTTGGTGCTCTGTGATATAAAGGCGTCACTAAGAAAATTATTTGGCGAGAGTCATTGACAGAAAAGAAAAAGAAAAAAAGATACAAGGGAAAATAAATATTTTTGTGTGCAGCATCTTATTGTAGGACCCCAAATCCCTGCGCAGAGTGCTGCAATCGTTTTGCGTTCTGTCCAATACTTGGTGGCTACAGGGCTCTTGCCACAGTTTCTGTGGAGCTTTGCATCAAGTCAGCAAGATTTGAAGCTCCTAGAAGTGTGCCTAACGGATTCCTCAGCAGTCTACACAGCACACAGAAGGACAGAGAGAAAGGAGAAGGCAAAGAGAGAGAAATGTGGTGGAATAATACCATAGGGGATGAACTTCCTGCAATTTTACAGGACCACTGCATATTTAGGCATGGAGACTCACATTACAAGTAGCAATGTACAATAGAGGGGAAACACTGTAAAATGCCATGCAAGCTGTCACAGAAACTAATGCAATAACATGGAAAAAGAAAAAGAAAAAGAAAAAGAAATTTAAAAAAAACTTGCAGGATGGTTCTCCATTTTCCTCATTCCCTTGAGCCCTCTGTCTTTATTCACTTGTCTCTTTTTATTACATTCTGAATGCTATCTCAAGGTAGATCTTCATCAGTTCCTGTGTTGGCAAGTACTGTATTCATGTGTGCATAAAATGTTTGTGAATGTGCGTGTAAGTGTGTCAAATGTTTAATGTCCCTTTTGAAAGTCAGTAAGTTGTCTTTGCTGTCGAATTCCTTTAGATGTTACATGGTATCATATTCCCACAACCACTCAGTCAATGAAACCTTTCAATGCATATTAAAGTGCATATACTTTCAAAGTGTTTCATTTATATCTGCGTGGATGTGCACATACTGGATGTAAATGTATGTATGTCAAAGTTAACATCTTTCTAACCATTCCTGCAAAAAAAGGCAACTTTGTTCAATTTGCAAAGCTCCATTATTACTGTATTTTCTATTTCTAAATCACTTTTAAATGACCAAGAACAAAACTCATTTCTCAAGTTACATAATATTTCTTTGGTGTGGGACAGTCCAGGCACAGCCTTTCTTCTTATACTTAACAAATGCTCAAGGGAAGTGCTGGTAGTGGTTCTTGTTGCTAAGCGACAATCGCAAACTCATTTGAGGCAAGGCAATCTTTCTCTAAAGTTTTAAATATTCATAGCTGTTATAATTTGGCACCGTGAGTGTTAAACTCACATTGAGCTTCCAGCTCCAGTATCCATGTGCACCTATTGGGCATGTTAGGAATCCAAAAAATTGGGGTCAAACTTTGAGTTAAAATACAGTCACAGAGCAAATCGTATCTCTTCTGCCCAAATTCATAGCTGTGGGTGTGTGTCACTGTCAATAAAAGATTAATTGTCTGCTAATTCCAATGTTATATTTTTCTTTAGGAACACTGAGTTTGATGCAGTAAGGACAACAAATAGCACATCCTTAGATTACAGCTACCTCTTCACAGGAATCTCAGCCTCCCTAATCTGCATTACCATCTCTCCATCAATTTCACTCTAAATTTTCTCCCTCTCTCACTCTCCCTCTCTCTCTCTCTCCCTCACCATGCTTCAGGGGAAAATTAGTTGATTTTAATCTTGTCTCGCAGTGCTGGTTTGCAAACGCACTTTTCTATCAGTAACACATTGCTTTTTACCACTTATATCTTCATTTGATCTTCTCCCTCTCTTTCTCTTTCTCTCCCTCTCTCTCTGTCTCTGTCCCTCCTCCCTCCTTCTCACGGTTTAATAAAATGATAGCACAGGAAAAAGATTTCTTTACACAAGTTGCTGTTAACAAAGATGGGCAGACAGACAATGGAAAAAAAACATTGTTCAGAAGAATAAAAGATGGTGAAAATTTGATTCTGTTATTGTGGATTAGTCTTAATGAACAGATAAAAGCAAGGACAAGGAGAGAGGAGGATGGGGAGATCCCACAACAAAATAGAATAAAAGAAAAAAGGTAAATCAGATTGGAAGAATATGACAGAAAAGGAGACAATAATTATGATGTCAGACTTAATTAGTGAGATTCATTTATATATGAATAAATTGGAAATTTAATTATTGTCTATGTCATTGTAGAGATTACTATGTGGATGTTAATCAGTGTGTCATATCAACTTTCCACCACATCCTCAGTGCAATTCTATAGTGGGGCAAATGTAGGAATTATACAGCCATATCGCCTTATGCTAAACGTGTTTAACATATCCTTTAATTTAGTACAACCAATTGCATATTTGACATGAAAGATGTGAAAGAGGACATGAAGCTAGTTGGTGTGAGAGAAGAGGATACAGAGAATAGGGTTAGGGGAAGGAGGTTGATGTGCTGAGGTGACCCCTGAAGTGAGTAGCCGAAAGGACAAGATTCTTGATGTGTAGTTCTTTCAAAACACAATGTCTCCCTGTCATTTATACTATGAATAAATGTCTTCAAATGCAAATATTTTCAAAACATTTCAGATGCAATGGATTTCAACAGCTTATTAAAGTAAAGATTCTTTTTTTGTTTGTTTGTTCTTTGTAATTCCTACTACCCCCATGCTCAAAATAGCTTGACAGGAAAAAATATTATCTCGAAGCCAATTGGATCTCACCCGTGGTATAAGACTAATTTAACTTGTAGTCATGAACAGGTTTATTAATGTTGCTGAGCTGTTGAGCTACCAAGCAAAATAGGTGACAGCCCTCAGAGACTGATTGAATACATGGAAATGGCATCATCAACATCCCTTATAGTCAATTCCATCGCTCAGATTCTATGATACAAACACACAATCATTTCAAATTCCCTCATATCACATGACCCTGGTTTTTATTGAGTTTTGAGAGACTTTCAACAATCAAAACCTGGATTTTTCTTGTGCTACATCGAAACACTAACTGCATCTGAAATGTGTACCCACAACAATATGAATACACATCTCACTCTCTGTTTTCTCTGGCTGCCTCTTTTTCTGACTTTGAGTGTCCATGCGTGTGTTTCTGTGTGTGTATGTGTGTGTGTGTGTGTGCGTTTGTGTATGAGAGAGAGAAAAAGAGAGAAAGAGAGAGAGGAGAGTAAATGTGTATATCAGGTCCCCTGAGTTTGTCTTTGATATTTAGAGTTCATGATTCATAGATGAATTACTGTATTACAGATATGATGGGCCAGTGTCTGCATGTGTGTGTGTTTGCAGGTGCGCATGTGCATGTGTTTGCAGGTGCTCGTGCATTTTTGTGTATGTGTGTCTTAAAAGGTCAGGATAAGTATATGAGTCAAAGCCTAACAGCAATATGGGCCTGTTTACCATCTTACACACATAAGGCAGAACAAACCAATGAGCATGTGGCTGACGAGTCAGCACAACGAAGCCTGATGTAAACGTGTACATCTCTCTCCGGCACATGTAGGTAAATGGCTTTAGCCTTTCTGTACATATACTATGTAAAACGCAAAGCAGTTGCAATTACATAGGTATAACCACGACAGCTACACTGGACTAACATCCAGAAATCACCCACACAGAGTCATTAACATAACTGTCATTCTCATAAATAACAACAAGGGCTTAGCTAAACAGTTAACCTCAAGTCCAACAATATTTCCTGCTTTTATATTACTGCAGGTATGAGAATGTTGTTCAATTTCAAGCAACTTACAGTAAATAAATGATTATTTTACTGATTCTAACACATCTAACTACCTTTACACAATAAAACATCTATATTCACACACAAGATCACAATTATAAAATCAATTGGATACATTTGGATGCATTCTAATTTCAAATACAAAGCTAGACAGACATCTTTTATGATTTATTATGGGCTGGAACATTTTGCTTTGTTCCTTGTGAGGGAAAGTGATCTTAAGTGTCCTTGTGTATTTTAGACTAAGTATTAGTTCCCTGGAAACTCATACGGTACATACGGTGTCTTGATTCTTAGGTATATGTTGCCAGTATGTTTGCTTTTCCTGTATGAAGACATATGTTATGTTATACCTATTTATAAAATGTAGTTGAAAACATATATAAGCAGCAAACATTGTTGTCCTACCTTCATATACAGCCTTGAAGCCCTGTGCACTCACAGCAAAATCTGTGGTAAACCACAAAGCCAATATAGATCCACTGCTGACTATGGGAGAGGGCAGCATGAATCCTGACAATCTGAAAAAGAAAAGGGAACATGAAAACAAGAAGAAATATGTCATAAACATAACATGATGACTTCAGCAATGGATCAAGATCAGAATTGTTTTACAGTCAAATTCATGTTTGTTCAGTGTTGAATTTGTCAGCATCATATGTCAAATACCAGCACTCTGTTTGAATATCAGATGACACTGAGACCTTTCAGTTTATGTTTTCACAGCGCCATGATAGTATCAGGTTCCCTGTTGAGTCTTTCATTGAAAAGAAGATTGAATAAGGTTACACTCCTGCTCCCTAAAAATAAGCCTTTGATACATTTTTGAGCCATAGAGCATGAGATCCATTACAACCGTTGAGCAACCACATCCTGAGCCATAACCTGAAATTGACAGACAAAAAAAAAAAGGAGAAAACCAGAAGGGTTTAAAATAAAAGTTCCAAGTAAATGTGGTCGGTAAAGTTTTATTTTTAAAATGGAAGGATGAATTGAAAAAGCCTGATTTTGCATTGGAAGAGCTGTTTCATTCAGAGGTGACCACTGAACTTAACAGAAAGTAATTTAATAATGACTTACCTCGGTATTGAGCACAATTTAAGAGAGAGTTCTTTTATGATGAAAAACTAACACTTATCTCCTGAGGTTATGGTATGTAATTTCATAATTTCATACTTTCAAAGTCAGACCATGTTGAGCAGTTTAACCTCTGATTGGGTGGAAAGATGTTGACCTTGTTAATAAGATGGTCTCAGTCCAGTAAAAAACAAAAAAAAGTCAATTTGTGGTATGAACATGAACCGATTTTTATCTGTCCTGACTGTAAGAAGCATCAAGGAATTTAGAAGTTAACCAGCCCTCACAGCAGGTGCACTATGTGGTACCGCTATGTCCGGCGGTAAAACTGCCATAGCAGATCATTTCCACTGTATTCAATGGAGACAAAAGTCTATTTTTGGTTACAGGCACTTTGGCGGCATTCACAAGTGACAAAATATATGCAAAAAATGTAGAATTGAGCACTGAGCGGAGAGCAATGCCTAAACAGTTAGCATGGGAGAAAGCAATTCTACAACATTAATGTTTTAATGTGAATATGTTTTTGACAGGGAACAGTTCACTGGTTAACTAATTGTCTATCTGTCCATTCTTTGTCCATTAGAAAATATAAAAATTAAACAGTTAATAAGGATATATATATATATATATATATATATATATATATATATATATATATATATATGTGTGTGTGTGTGTATGTGTGCATGTGTTTGTTTGTGTGTGTATATATATATCTATATATATATGCATATTTTATTTTTTTTTCTCATATAAATAACCTTTAGCACTGAAATACACATATCAATCCCAAATACACATTATAAATTGTGTTATTGCCCATTTCTCTGTCTGTCGCTCCCTGGGAATGAAATGGAGCTATGACTTCTGTCTCAAATGGAGGATTGAGATGGATGAAAATTCATTCACATACACACACGGCACAAGCAAATTGCTACTGCTGTCTTAGTGGGAACATGCAATGACATAATGCATTTCTTTTCACAAACCATCAGTACTTGATGCCTAGCCTTGTTTCATCCATCCTTCATCCCCACACTAAACCAAAACCCTGTCATTTGACAGTGTGTAAGTAAGTGACAACGAGCCTTGCATTCCATTAGGCTTTTCTTATCCAAAAGTCTCAAGCTGGAATGAGTCCTCAGAAACATAAAGTCCAATGAATCACTCACAGATGCAGACAAACATGCACACACACAATTGTCAGTCAGCTAGTCAGTCAGGTAATGAGCAGTAATCTTCTAGCTGTCACACTGCTGATGGGCCAACATGATTCTTTATCCCTGTGCAGCTCTGTGTTTCTCGTTGTGTTTTCTTGCTGCTATTTTTCTTTTGTTTGACGCTCTTTTTTGCACTCTCAGCCTTGAACCAACCTCCTGAAGAGGACAACACACTGATCTTACACCTCTACAACATTCATACAAAAATGATACAGCTCTGATTAAATATGTGGTGATTTGTACAGTTGGACAGCTACGCAACCAGCCATCCAATCAGACAGCCGCTAAAGGTGTCCCGCCAGCCGCCAGTTTGATGAGCTTTTCTGTTGCTTCATCCATCTGACAGCCCATCTGTATCTGCCTATGTATTTCTTACTCCGCCTACCGGTCTATCATCGTTTGTATGAACGTACAAGAAGATCCATGTTAACATTATTATTTTCATTACCATCAAATTATCACTCTTCCACATTTTAAACAAAGGACATTCACCAGGATAAATGTGCACATCTCCTACATGCACTGAGCAGTGACACGAGGCTACAAAAATAAAGCAAATATGGCTGCACTTTCTTAGATAGATAATTAGGAAACAAAGGCCCAATTAATTTTTAATGGGCATGGTAGAAACCCGGGTCAAGCCATGGAAGTATGAAATTGAGATTGTATAAACCAACACTAGGGTAAATTCCATGGAAGCAAGCAATTATATTTTATTTTAGGTCTGCTGTGAGATGTTTTCAAAACATAGAATAATTGTAAATCTTATTTGTGGAAGCAAATTGGAGTTAAGGAAGAGTTTGAATGATAATGTGAGCATAGACAATATCAATATAGATGTAGAGCGTGAGAATTTAAGGTTTCTGAAGCAACCGCATCAGACCAAAGCCTGCCTTGTGTCTTGTCCTGAAATAAGGCATCTGAAAGACTGACTTGAAGTGCCCTGTACTTTAAGAGTGAACAAGCCATTGAAAATTAGCTTCAAAGACTCACTGGGTAACCCTTTTCTAAATGAAATCATTTAAAAATCATAATGTTTGCCCTGATGTAACGGCAACAGTAGTAAACCAAGTTTCCACCCGAAAAAACAAGCATATTTTTTGCTATGTTCATTGTCACCAATGGTCAAATTAGTTTATCCATTTGTTTCTCTCTGTGCACAGTTGGGCATGAAACTCACCCAAGTTGATTGTTACTATGATGTACTTTTTACTTCATCTGAAAAAGTTGAACATTTACCTGTCTGAATTTTGTATCTATCCTGCTTTCACGGCAGGATAAGTAGGTAAAATAGATACATGAATGAATAGAAAAATACAGCTGTAGCCATGACTCCATCGTAGAAAAAACACGAACTGTAAACATGTTTATAATTGAAAAGAATCAAGCTACCATTTTTTGAATAGATGTGACAATAGAAACACATAAGGTTGTTGAAGTTTTATGGTTTCCATTAACAAATGACAGCGATAGGAAGTTTTAAAATTGACTTTCCAATTTGGAAATCAATGACCCTTTTACAGTTGGGTGAGAAACTGTGTCATTAGAGTTCAGCAGCTTCACTCACAGCTGCAGCCCAAGCATGACCACTCACAGACCCACACCTGTCGACATGGCTGTCAATAATAAGTGCATTCGAGAGAGCAGCATCTCTGCATGGCTGCGAAATCTCCTGTGGAGACCCAGAACAGCATGGCAACAAATATGTCAAAATTTGCTAGCACATTATGTTAAGAAATTAATTATTGATTCACTGTGTTGGTCTGTGAGGTTGTTATCTTGTTGTTGGTGTCATTTCTTATGACAAGCATAGCATGGTCTGTAAATTTATGGTGGTTTAGGAATACTTACATTCAAATATTAGCCTCTCTACCCTTATCCTTCAGTTTTTCTCCAGCGGTAATTTTCAAAGTGGTTGTCAGACAGGGACTGCATCTATTCGACAAGTATATCATATTCACCCTGAACAAATCAGTTTCAACTTATCTCATAATTATGTATATATAAGATATAATCTTATAATCATTAGATCAGTATCTTGTAATTATGTAGATCAGAAATGCGCCTATTGTAAATGGCCTCAACTTATAGAGCCCTTTCACACCTTGTTTCAAAGTACTTCATTTACCCATTCACAAACACTCAGTGACACTTCAGCGTCTTACCCTAGGATACTTAGACATGGAGGCAGGGAGGCCGGGACTCAGACGCCAACCTTCTGATCGGAATGACGTCAGCTGTACCAACTAATGCACAGCAGCTCCTAAACATGGCTAGCTTATGGCATGTTGCAAATCTTAATTATTTTCAAATATCTAATTTTTGCATATCCGGGAGGCACAGTTATGTTGATGTTAGCACTAGGAATGAGAATTGTCTTGATTTATATCGATTAAATGGTTTTCTTCATTGCTAGCGTTTTATTGGTTTCACCTTGCTAAAAATTATGAGTATAGTTTGAGTTGTAAGCGCTATCTGCCTTTCGGCAACCAAAACCATTGTCTGTTTAATCGCCTACCGTGACTCACATTACAGATGCAGGAGGGAAGGGAAACCACAGCAGCCACACGTGCTCCAAGATTGGGCCAACCTCTTTAACTTCTTGTCTGCACATCGCCCATTCACTTATGTTTTGGTGACCAACTTTTAATAGATGACTCATAAGGCCAGCATCACAAGGCCAAACATTTTTTTCATCTTAATGGTTTATGTTGATATTGAACAGTCATGAACAATCAATAATTGAAATACTTCATCTACGGTTCCCATGCACTGTTTTCGCTTGAGGGCAAGGACATCCTTCATTAGTCACACCTTCACAAACCCATTTTCAGGACTGATATGCAGTTGTAGCCTCTGGATGTTAAACCTCTCAGGTTGCAGAATGCCTGTGACTCTCAAGCAGGCTGTTGGTAGAAATCCACAGAGAAGCAAAAATCTTGACAGAAGTTAACAAGAGACTTATTCTATGACCGGGGTTGACCTCTTACTGCTCCGGTGCTGTCAGAACAATGGACAGTTTCGACAGGAAGCTCATGGGTGTAGGATAAGAGGGATAAACGAAGTGTAAAACATAGAGTCGATTTCCACAACATCAGGAATAAAATTGTGTTCAAGGCTTCTGCCAAAATTCACTGATCTTTTCAGCTACTAGCTAGTTCTAACCTTTACAATTTCCCCAAATCGGCTGGTGTTTTCACTTTAGTATAGTAAGGACTGTTATTGATATTCATATTCATCCTTCTTGCTGTGCTTGCACTAAAATACCCACCACCTCTGCTTCTCCTTTCAATTCCTGTATATCCTTTTTATTCTGAACTATCACTTTCACTAAGAAAAACAATTGTGTCCTTAAGTTTGAGGTAGCTCCTGTTGCACATTTGTTTTTCCTTCTTTTCCGATTAAGCTCCCCGTCGCACACATTCAAAGCTATGTACTTAATATATATGACATAAAAGCATTGCAGCAATATGCAATAATCAAAAGCAAGTCCGCAGATTTTCCCGACGCAGCAAAGTAATAGTAGCATTTACAGTCATTATATGGTTTACATCTGACTTGTATTTGAATAATATGTACTCTACAGTTCAGAATCCTGATTATTGTTAAAGTCAACTCACTGCTATGGTTGGAACAATGGTGCAGAAATGTTTTACATGGCTAACTTAGTCTACTAACTTTAAACCCTTGTTCAGTCAGAGGTTTTTTTTTATATTCAAGGTAGTCCTTAAACTTGTAGAATAGATTCATAACACGGGCTGAAACTACTCCCCCCACGCCCACCCCCATCTCTCACTCAAACAAGGTAAACCATTTTTTTTATCCATCTGGGATGATACTGTTATCAGTGACACAACAAAGACAATGCATAGACAGCATGTGTTTACTGTAGAGAAGACAAGTATGAAACAAAGAGGGAATAAAAAACAGCTAACAGATAAAGAAAAAAAGAAAGAATAAAAAGCATCAAAGCCATAAAACAATACACTGTATTTTTAACATTGGTGTGGGCTGACTAACATTCAGCGACAGCAAGAGGGCAGCGGTGGTGCTAAGTACCTCTATTAAATCAATTCCGTTCAATGAGGTTCATGTATAAATTGTGCTGGTAAAACTGTGCAAATGTGTAAACAGGGTGACTTTGAATTTCAGAATATGTGACTGCATCATTTTGAAATGGGGAAAAGAGGAATCCAAACCATTAGGGCTTCTTTTCTATTTATGTATTGAAGCAAACACTATGACGGTGGCCTGAGGCAAGGCGGCTGCTTATCCATTTTTAAGAGTATCTGTATGTTAACACAGAAGTGATGTCACTGTGATGAGTGTAAAGCTTAAAATCTAAAATAATGGGAAGATTATTGTTTTTTTTTGTTTTGTTTTGTTTTTTAGATCTAAACACATCATACACAAAAGTTAGAAAAAAAGGATAAAAATCACAGAATTCCTTCCGCAGAATACTGTATATTAGCTTGTAGGCTATTCATGGATAGTTAAATCCATTTCTTAATTTTAAACCCCAGGCTATGGAATACAACCATCCCAAGGCTAGCTAACTCGCCTTAAGCTAACTTAAGCGCCTCACTTTAACATTGCTTTTACAGTGTGGTTTAAGAGAGTTATTGATATGGTTAATGCTTTATTTGTTCTGACAGAGGGGAAAGGAACCAATTTGAAAGTCTGACTCTGGGAAGGAATAATCAAGGAGATCTTTGCTTCTGGGAGCCAACAGCATCCAGTGAGGTTTAAAAACACATGCAGTTTGAGTGTACACAACAAAGAAGCCTTACGTGACCGCATATTTAATGATATATATCTTGACGTAGCAATCAAAGCTAGTGTCAGTCTTAAACCCACAACAGAATTTGAAGGGACTTTCATTTTATTGTATTCTTTTTTTCCTTCCTTCCTTCCTTCCTTCTGTCCTTTCTTTGCTATTGTTATTTTTTTAATGAAACGTGTCAAGAACGAGATTTAGATGGCTGATTAGAGTCTCATTGATGTAGGTTCAAGTCATAAATAAAAATAGCACAAGATGCTATCATTTATTTAAACAACATTATTGAGCACCCATTTGTAAGTCTTGAATATAAATCAAAGGAAAGCAAAACAAAGGGGAAACATATTTAGTGGAATTTTATCACATCCACTTCACAAAAGTTAAAGTCACAAAGTAGGTGCTTGACTGATACTAAATACTGATCAGTGTTGGCATTATGCTGACATTAGAGAATCATGATTTGTCCAGCGAACCATCAAACAAACAACAAACACTGGTGTCACAGGAGTACTAACCACAGCTGCATGGGGTCGCACTCCCACATACTATTATCCAGTGTTGGTCCAGCAGATGCCACGGGTGCACTGTGAGTAGGAGGCTGAAACAATCGCATCAATGAGGTAAACATGAAGATGTCCAACAAAAAGCTGCTGGTGATTGACTGATGAAACATAAATGAGCCAAATCAATCCAAGTGCATCTAGTTTAGTTCATATGAAATTCCATAAAATTCCACAAAAATCTGTGGTGTTCTGTGAAGCCTTGAAGCAGTACACATTCTGAACCAGTAAACTCTAATTAAAAGTGTGTGAATTGAAACAATTGAACAGCCATTATCAACTAATTAAAGTACTGCATATAAATAGAAAATGGCACAATAAGTCGGGAAGGCTTTTCAGTGTTCTAGTTTGCATGTTCTCCCTGTGTCTGTGAGATTCCTCATGGTTCTCCAGTTCCTCCCACAATTCCAAATTATGCAGTAGGTTAATTTCCAACCATCCATCCATTGTCTGCCACTTATCCCACTCAGAGTTGCGGGGGATGATGGAGCCTATTCCAGCTGCCATCGAGCGAGAGGTGGGGTACACCCTGGACTGGTCGCCAGTCACTCACAGGGCTACATATAGACAGACAACCATTCAGTCTTTCATTTGCACATCTGGGAAATCTCCCCAATTTTTCCATTTAAACTGCTGCATGTTTTTGGATTGTGGGAGGAAACCGGGGAACCCAGAGGAAACTCATGCAGACATGGAGAGAGCATGCAAACTCCACACAGAAAGGTCCCCTGTCGGAATCGAACAGCAGGTTAATTAGAGAGGTGAATCTAAAAGTAATATGGGAAGCTAGTCTTTTGAATTAGGGATCTGAAGAGCAAACACAGACAGAAATTCCCCGTATGCATTGTCATCATTCCAAAATCCTGACTGCTGTGGCCTGGAGGCGTACAAAGTTTAAATGCGGCAACAAAGGTAGAACTGCGCTTTTGGAAAGCCCACTCTGCCAAGCAGGTATCAAGACCTGTGGCTCTTAGCCAAGTCTTTCAGACTAAGGTACTAAAGTCTATCTCAGTCTGTCTGGCAAAAATGCACCGTTTGGTTTGTTTTCCGATGATGTATATTTCACAAGCCTTCCAAATTTTAACTCAATGCTGCTTTACTACAAATGGGCCAACTACATAACATTAATCTCATTTTCACAGCAGCAAAGAAGTATGTCCTTCACAATATTTCAGTCAACAGCCCCTGTATGATAGCATAAAAGAGCGACACAAACAAAATCACAAATATTGCACAAACACAAGTCAGGGTTTCGCATGGCAGTGGCAAAGAAAGAAAACTTAATGGAGGTTGGCCTGAATCCGGGTATTGGCTCTTTTCCATTGTTAATGTGGGACACTTGAAACATAGACAAAACTAGCTAAGAGTTGACAATGTAAGATATGGATGCATGCCGTATATTGAGAATATTGGCAAAGCTGCAGCTCTGATTAGGAAAGAAAAAAAAAAGAAATAGAAAAAGAATCCATCACAATCTTTGAAGCTTTGAGCTTTAAGGGTGTTTGTTGTTGTTGTTTTCGGTTTATTTTCATCTGCCTGGAAGTCAATTGTGAGGTGCCCCTATGCCTATTGCCTTTTGGTGGTCATCAAATAACAAATGATGGCACTGTCAATGAACCAACTGATAAAACATATAAAAACAAAATCTTTGCTCATTATTTAAGAGAAGCTAATGATGGTGTCAAATGAAACCCCTTTCAGCAGAGTGGTATGAGGATAAAAATGAGCACTTCAATGTTTTTTTTGATATTTTAATAAATACAAGAAAAATTGCCATGGAAAATTCTAAACTTTGTTTTTACAATTTTCAGGATTAGTGCAGTATGTTGCTCAGATGGCACTTTTATAACATTTTTTCCAAGGATATTCTCCAAATGTAAAAAGTGTATACAAATCCATGCTCACATGTGTTTTAGGGAGATTATTGACAGGAACTGAGGTCAGCTTGTTTGACAACAGGATGAGCAAATGAATATTACGTTTCTAATGATATGGATTAAACCAAACTTTTAAATCATAAAAATAAACAATTTACAGGATAGCCATATTTTCTCATTAAGACACTGGTCAAATACAGCTAAGAGAACATACTCATTGATATCGAATACAATCAAACGTCAAAAACCCATTTTGGGCATCTGAAATTTTCAGATCAACCAACATCTCAAACAACTACAGATACTCAAAAGCAATGACTATTGTGTGTGTCAGAGTGGGTTGCTAATTAGATTATGACCGCTCCAAACAAAGACAGATACGGACATTTGTACATTTGGAAAATGTAAAACAACAGTCATCCAGGCACTGTCAGTGATAAGATGAAATGTCAGTGATAAAGAGAGCATAAACATAAATGTAAGGTAAATCGTAATGCATCGTGTACCAAGTTGATTTATTCAGCACCTGTCACTTAACTATACCAGTGTCAATGCGTTTGTTTTGTATGTATGTTAATTTTTGTGTTTGAAATGTGTGTGTGTGTGTGTGTGTGTGTGTGTGTGTGTGTCTGTGTGTGAGTGTGTATTGTTTTATCAGTGTAAATGCGTCGGTTGACTACATTGAGATGCATATAAGCTGGTGCTATGGGCAATATCAACAAAGAAAACCACTGGGCTAAAGTAGGCCAAGCTTTCCTGTTAAAACACGCACACGGACAGATGCGCGCACACACACACACACACACACACACACACACACACACACACACACACACACACACACACACACACACACACACACATACACACACACACACACATACAGACACAAAAAACACACACAAAAACAA
>CAAKHD010004163.1:0-28042 GCA_901007705.1 Fistularia tabacaria | reverse complement strand
TGTGTGTGTTTTTTTTTGTGTGTGTGTGTGTCGTGCTGTATGTGTGTCTGTGTGTGTGTGTGTGTGTGTGTGTGTGTGTGTGTGTGTGTGTGTGTGTGTGTGTGTGTGTGTGTGTGTGTGTGTGTGTGTGTGTGTGTGTGTCAGTGCAGTAACTGAAGGATTTCTGACAAGGTGTGAACATTAAGAGCTTCTACAGTCAGACACACCCAAAGGCCACAGGGAAGGGCACCTTCACATGCTTTTGACATATTAAGTGCATGGACTTTGCATGCATTTAGAATCAAACTTGCATGCACACACATGCACAGGAAGACACACAAACACTGACACTAATACAAACATAAGCACAAAGACCCACAACTGTAAAAGTATAATGAAAGAGACTAAAATAGAAGTAAGAGTTTAACAGCTAAGCTTTTAAACGAACCAGTGTCACCCATCCAGCCCTTTTACTTTGAACCAGAAAAGACCAATAATGCTCGGAGGACTGGGAGTAACAAGTTGTACATTGTTGGCATCTTCAGAATCTTTTACCAATATGGCAATGAAAAGGTCACATCCAAGAATTAATTATGCATGGAAACCAATATAGTCTATCTAGCTAGTCTGGTTATATGTCATAGGAATAGGAATGGACGCCATGTGTATGTGTGTGTCGGGGGGAGAGGGGGAGTTTGGGTCTAGCAACTAAATGAATCTGCTGATTACAGATGCATTTCTGTCTGATTTCCATGACGTTTTTCAGGTCGAGCCAATCAGAACATGTAATTTCATAGCTATTGTGAAACAGAAATGCTTCTGAGAATAATTGACGGCATGGGACATTCCCAGGGGCGCTATTGTAAATGCATTATAGCGGTCAGTATACTCTCAGGAGCACTGAACCACCTGGATGGGTTATTTACTTGCATAATCAACAAAAACAAACATAAAGTGCCATTTATAGGGTGGTATGGTATTTGTTGGTCCATATTTGTCTGAGTCTCAGTGCAATGTTAAACCTAACAATACATCAAAACATAAAGGAAGAAAACATATCAATGAACCATATCATTGCACTCTCGATAAACAAGGGTGTTGTGCCTCATCCCATTGCAATAATAATAATATCAAATGACTGCCTTCGATACTCACTGGAGACATGCAGGTGAACGAATCAATCTATCCTCCCAGTCTATATATTTACATTTGATATTTCTATTGCAAATTAATGTCAGTATCAGCACAGGTGATTTTTTTTTTTTTTTTGTCAGTAGCTATATCTGTCTGTTTCTATTCCTGTTTAAGTATGCAAGTCTTGCTTTGTCTGAACATCTTTTTGATGGTTTCTGTGGCCTCAGGAAAAGTAATGTCAGTGATTTAATCAGTAATTAAAACAAAGGAAATACAATAGGTTAGACAATAGATTGACAACAAATAAAAGCTTAATTAAAAGCTCTCAAATTCTGCAATCAGATGAATTTGGCAATTAAGACATGTTAATTCTTATTTACGCTAGCCCTGTTCATGTTAACTTTTGTCTTTTCATCTCAGATAGAAAAATCTATTCAACCATCTTTAGCAAGATTCAGGTTGAAGCTTCTTCTTCTTTTCCTTTCAGCTTTCCAGGTTAAGGGTTAGGATTAGGGTCAGGGTTAGGGTAAGGGTTATGATTAGGGTTAGGGTTAGGGTTAGGGTTAGGGTTAGGGTTAGGGTTAGGGTTCAGGTTAGGGTTAGCTAACCTCATTCCTGATCCTATCCATCATCGTCACTCCCAAAGAGAACCCCAACATCTTCATCTCTGCTACTTCCAGCTCTGCCTCCTGTCTTCAGTTCAGTGCCACTGTCTCCAAACCATACAGCATGGCTGGTGTCACCACTGCTTTGTGAACCTTTCCTTTCATTCTGGCTGATATTCTTCTATCACATAGAACCCCTGAAACTTTTCTCAGCCCATTCCAACCTGCTTGAACCATTTTCTTTATCTCTTTTCCATTCTGTGCATTGCTCTGGATTGTTGACCCTAAGTACCTGAAATCCTCCAACTTCTTGATCTCCCCTCCTTGCAGCTTCACCATTCCACCCAAGTTCCTCTCATTCAAACACATATATTCTGTCTTGCTGCGACTAACCTTCATTCCTCTCCTTTCCAGAGCATACCTCCACTTCTCAAGATTTTCCTCAACCTATTCCCTGCTCTCACTACAGATCACAATGTCATCTGCAAACAGCATGGTCCATGGAGATTCCTGTCTAACCTCATCTGTCAGCCTGTCCATCATCATTTAAAATAAGAAGGGGCTCAGAGCTGATCCCTGATGAAGTCCCACCTCCATCTTGAACTTCTCTGTTTCACCTACAGCACACTTTATCGTCTCACAACCACCATACATGTCCTGGACCAGTCTTAACATACTTCTCTGCTACTCCAGACTTCCTCATGCAAATCCAGAGTTCTTCTCTCGGCACCCTGTCGTCTGCTTTTTCTAGGTCTACAAAAGTGCTCTGACCTTCTCTGTACTTCTCTATTAGCATTCTCAAAGCGAATGCTGAAGTTAATGTGCTTAAATATTAATTTGCTGACCGCCATAGTTGATTGTCATTATTGTCAGTCGCACATCCTCACCTCAACAAAATACACAGTTGAAATAAAAATAAAAATTAAGCATTGAAAATTAAAAAATAAGAATAATTCAAAAAGACAAATATAAACAAATCGTTTGTCTGTGTAAATGTTATCATTCTTTTTTCTCATCAATCAGGATATCGATGACAACATTTGGGCTTTCAAAGATACCATCATCCTCGTTTGATTAAGTATGATGTACAATTGCAGCTATATATTATCACTGCATGCACTAACCACCCATTCTGAATATTATCAGTCGATCAGTGCACATTGCTAGAATAGACTTTTCTAATAGGATTTTTTTATTTAGAAAAAAAGTGCCCACTTTATGGCCAATTGTAAGTTATCAATTAATTCCCTGAATAAGTTATTTAGAAACACTGACCATAGAACCTTACATCTCTTACTCTGTTCAGCCTGAACCAGCAGTAGCAGCAATGTAATTTAACATAGCACGATGAGGGCTTAAAATCTATTTTACTTGTGACTTTAAATTTGATAAAGGCGTTACCTCTGTCGGTACCACTACACATTTGGTCATCTGCCTGAGCAGTTGTTTTTCCTTGAAAAATGTTTTGTAGAAACCCTTTTTGTACGACCAATTATAGCACCTTCCAAGACAACAAGGGCCGAGACGATAGAGAAGTTACCTTGTAACAGTAAGAGACTGAATTTCGTGGAGGAAACTAAGTAATCCCACATGCAAAGCAACCAATGAGGAGCCCTTGAGCGGGTGGCGATAGCTGCTGACCAGACTGTGCTTAAACCACACAATTGTCATGTATGAATGTGTGCATCCGGTTGATCCTTAAAAAAGAAATGTCCCATGAATAAATAAGGGCTTATAAGAACCAAATCCATTCCATCAGCAAAATGATATTTGGCATTTGGCATGTTTCCCCATGTGATGTTCCTCAAAAATGTCTCTGACTGTGATTTAACTGATTGTGAAAATGAAAATGAGGAGAAGGGAGGAGACACAGGTGCGTAAAGGTGGCGGAGAAATTAGAATGATGTTGCACCTAGTACCGCAGCTGCTCCTATTTTAGGCGTAAATATCGTCTTAAAAGGTGGGTTCTTCCATGACAATAATGTTACATGATAAGACACAAGAATTAAACATACTGACAAGCACATAGCTTCTTAGTATAGTACATTGTTGTGTGGATATAGCACTTATGAATGCAAAACTACTTGGGTTCCTTCATTACAGGTGTCCTCAGAGTCACCACACATCTTCTGTACACCCCTGACCTACAAGCTGTGCGAGTCATTGCACTTATGCAGTCAAAACAGGCCCCAAGACTGAGAGAACAGATGATGACATGAAAGGGGCCTTGTAGTCTTCATCTTAAAATAAACGGGCAAACTGAAAAGATTCCTAACAGGCAGCAATCTCAGCACCTGACCAGTTCAATGGTAAGTCACTACTGAGCAGTGAAAAGTCTAAAAGACAGTCAAGGCATTTCGGTCTTGGAAATGACAGAATTGACTCATCACATAAAAGTTATGTTTCTCAGGCTGTTTTGGTGCAGCATTAGTCAGTGTTAGCAAGATTCAGACATTCGGACCATGAAAAACAGAGCGTTTCTAAAATGTTACACGACCACAAAGCAAAAACATAATTTCAAAGGATATTATTTCATCCTTCTACTTTTGATCACAAATGATCAGAGAGACCATTGAGATCTAATAATATAGTCATTCTCCTTTTTGTTGTACCTCTTATAACTCTTCAAATCACCTGCACTTGCTTCTTTATTGAACAACTTGTCCCGGCCCTTGTACTGTCTCCACTGCCCTGTTCTCCTTGTCTGCACTTTCCTTTTTTAACACTCAGTCCTGTCATCAGTTCAGCCCGGCCATTTTCATTTTTCCTCTGCCATTTCTCTGACATTCCACTCCATCCATATACATGAGCACAGAAACAAGATTGAATAAGAGGGGTAAACTGAAAAAACAGAAATTAGGATGAAAAAGTCAATAAAGAAAGAAATTAGCTATAACCTGAAAAAAAAGAGTTAGAAAGTAGAATACACTTGGGGAAAGGAGCATATTTTATAAAACTACTGTCGCGTCCAGACTGACAGTCCCCCTGTAACTATTGATTTAGTGGTCCAACACACACCTATGCAAACCAATTTTTGATGATGATGACATCTAGGTGAGTTAGATCTTAAATAATGATGGGATGGTTTGAGCACGGTTGCAAGTATGTTGTCGCAATACCAATCACTTGTCTCTCCCATGACTATGGAGCTGATTTTGCACTAGACCTGGAAATACTCCAATGACTAGTATGTCTCCCATGGAGATGGAACACCTTTATGTACATTGTTAATATTTGTGATAATGAGATGAAAAAAAAAAGAAACCAAATAGCTGACAAATTGCCAGATCTGACAGAAAGTCCTCCTGAATGAAATATGGCACATCCAGAAACAGTTTTGTAAGTAAGTAAAGAACAATGTGATCACCTGACAATACTATCGTCATCGCACTCCCTTCCTCAAAACAGAGATGTTAATGTTGGCATAATCAGACATGTGAGGGTCTAACAAATGACAAAAAAATGCAGATTTTTCTTCTTTAATATTTTGCCCACTTCAGGTGTCACTTTGTTCCTATGTATGTTTAAATTTGTTGCATATTTAAACATACTAAAACCAAATATTCTCATCTGCGCAATATGTCGAGTTGGACTATTTTTCTTTTGTGCATAAAAGTTTACAGTGAGTTTACAATGCTCCAGTAGTGAAAATGAAAAACCTGATACAAAGTGAGTGAGAAAAATAAAGATGAGTATGCTGTATTGTATTTAAAAATTTGAGGGTTTTTTATGTCAACCGGGTACCAGAGCTCTGAATTAAGCGAAGTGATGGCAGTTGTATGCATGAATTGTAATGGTTTTATATGTTTGGCATTCACAAGTGTAGCCCACAATTGACCACAGAGATTTTAAAATGGGTCAGTTTCTTTTTTGTGAAGTAGAGCTGTTTTCACTCATAAATGTAACATTCTATAATTAACTAGCCTTATACTTTCAATAAATCTCCAGTGGAAAATGTTTCAGTGAGAAGGTGTTTTGCTGCCTTTGTGATGCAGTAAGACCCTTTTCAAAGCATCCATTTTGATAGAATGAACAAAACATTGTTGTCATTCATAACATTGCTAATGACCAAGTCTCAATTTTTATTTTTTACGCCAAAAGGTGTTCGGTTTTTTTAATCTTCTTTAGCTGTAGGATCAAAATCAGTTTCACATTCGCATTATATTTAATATGTTCACACCTTATTGAAAACAAAGAGCTTAAGGACACATGTATATCTGCATCTAAATGATACGGCTCAAGTACACGTTGCCACATTGCCATCCATGCACACAATTTCTGCTGCTTCGACATATCATCAGCATGAAAAAAATGGCTTAGTGACGACATTCTGTCTTATTGGACCAGAAAACTTAACTAATGTCATGATTCATTAATTTAGTCATTACCTATAGTTTTTACAAGTTCCCAGACTGGCTTCAGCCAATCCCAACATACAGTACAAAGAGGCAGCGTTCAGCTTGGTCCGGTTGCCACTGGTTGTCTGGGGATTACCAAGCAACATTGGAACCATGCAAATGGTCCCTCCAACATTCACACCTACGGACATGTGACAGACTTCAAATAACCTTCTTCATGTTTGTTTATGGAACGCTAGCAAACCCAGAAAGAACCCACACAGGTAACAACTCTATACAAACAAGCTCAAACCACTTAAGTTCAAACCGCTTAAATGGTGACACTACCATGTTACCATTTCATATTTTCACATGATTTTTACTCAATTCACTTATATGGAGTTATCACAACTGTGTATAAATAATTTGAGGTGATTGGAAATATAAAGTATATATCTGGGATTTGTTTTTACCTGTTTGGTGCACTGACTCTGTATTTCATACTCCAACCACTCACTCTACATTCTTCTACACTGAACTGAAATATATATATAGAAAAGAAGTAGAAAAAGAGACAAGAGGCTGTGCACTGCAATATTTGTTTTGCTCCAACCCCTCATTTTGATCCACAAAGGATCTTCAAAGTTTGATGATGATCTTGCAGTAAACCCAGTGGCAAAACAAATATTACAGTGTGCAGACACTTTTTTTTCAACACTGATTGCTGTTTGTACTGAACCTGTTTACCAGAAGAGGTTGCAATGTATACTCCAATATTATTAAATAAATGGTACAGCCATGAACACTTGAAATATCATATATATATCAGATGGTACAAGTCCATGGTACATATGCCAAGTATACACTTGCAGTTAAATGAAAAGGGACAACAGCTATGCTGAGATCTGTAAAACTGAAGTTTATTGGGAAAACAAAGGCCAAGCTTCACCTATAATCCAAACATATTCAAAAAGTGAGAGAAACCCAGACAACCGAATTAATAAAACACTCAGGAGCATTTTTTTAATATATAAATGTCTCTCATTGATAGATTTTGCTCATAATAATTGAAATTAATTCAGAAAATCCTATCTTGTGCTTGTTCATGCAACCTATGATGATAGAATGATTAAGGTCAAATAGTAGCGTATTATGAAAAAACCTAGGAAGTACGTCTAAAATGTATATTATGTGGCAGAGGGTGTTTTTGTTCTTCTCTCGTCTTTTATTGCTTTCAAGGTGCAATAATTTGTGTTATTTGCTTTCACAACAGCCTGTGTAATCTGTTAGTAATACGTCATGTTATTAGATATATGTGTAAACAACATTTTTACAAGTAAAGCATGTCTAATGCACAAGAGCGAAACAAATTGTCTTCTTTCATTACTTCAAATAAGCCATACTGATGAATTCCCAAGTCAAATTTATTGGGCGACAATGTGCAAAAAGAGGGCAGTGGTGGTAGAGGTGACTAAAATAACAGAGCGATAGGAAGATATGAGCCTGGGGGAGAATAAAAATCACATAAGAAACATCATGTTGTATTAAGAACTGCCAGCTGTCAATTAAATAGGGTTTTGAATCACCTCTTGTGACCTTACTGTAATCTCTGGGGGGGGGGGTTACATAATCCTAGTCAGGCCAGGTGCTGGACTCAGACTGGCTACAGGGCCTTGATATGCAAAGTGAGCTGACTCATTGCCTGGTGAGAGACGTCTAGGGGACTGTTCACTTTTTTAATGCACTCAAAGAGAGGTAAACTCTGGATGCCTTTTCTTTTGTTTGTTTTAACTTGGGAGGTAACATTCACTGGTGAGAATAGTTGGCTTGCTTCTTGGAAAACCACTCAAGTTTGACACAAATAGAGAGGCACCCAGTTTAAGTCATATTTACAAGATACTTGATATGCATGTAAAATATCTGAGGAATATTGCACATGTATTTACACTTGCACATATATGGGTAAAATAATGACAGAAGGGCCTATGCAGCAAGGCACTAATTCAAATTGGAGTTCTGAAAACAAAGCGAAGCAAACTTTAACCTCAAATAAAATGGTTTATTTAAGAATCTGGCCAGACAGGTCAGAACTGGCTGATTCAGACTCATGCTCCACTGAGCTTTTGAATGGACTCATGTGAGAAGTCACATGATACAAAGTTATGATAAAGATCAGCTATTCTTAGATTGGAAAAATTTGTGTGGTGCAGTTTACTCTTATATCAGTAATATTTGGTCTCAGTCCAACATGCTTAAGTTTAAAATATACCAAAACTGTGACCTAGTACCTAGATTGCATCAGCTGGTTTTTAAATTAAATGAGACTAATGAAGAGCTCGATCATGACGATTTGTTGAAAGTCCCTCTGTAAATAAATCATACAAATTCAATAATACACAAGAAACGTTACAGGGGGCATTAAATCTCTAGCTTTTGAGATCATCAAAACATATGACACCTTTTGCAGTTAAACCCATGTATCAAATGCAGAGGACTTCTTTATCCTGATATCAAACAAGTTTAACACAGCTTTGGTGGGAGGCCTTGTCAAGATAAGCCTGTTCTGTCAGGACGAGAACATGCATCGACTCAGCAGTCTCCTCTAGAGCCAAACTTCTCTTGACCGGGCGGTCTCATTCAGCCAGGCAATCCTCACAGTTTCATCAAAAATTACACTTTTAAACAACAATTATAATTCTCAGCATTCAATTTTATTTAAGAAATCAAATTTGAATTGAAGAAATTGCTGAATCCCAAATTTGCACCATGGGATAGTTAGGTTTCACTCTATGATAAGAAAAGTATCGGAATGGGATAAAGAGAAAGGTTACAGTGTGGAATAACAAATGTGCATCGCCTTTTTGCCCGTGTGAGTGCATGTGTGTGTTTGTGTGTGTATGTGTGTGTGTTTTTTGTGTGTGCGTGTATGTGCCTTTTATTTTTTTGTTCTTCTTATAAAGAAATAATTAACAGAAATTTGGAAGAAGGGCCAATTCCAGTGTCAAATTCAGCTGAAGAATTGCAACTATCTGGACTTTTGAAAGCTTAAAATCGAACTTGCAAAAAATATTTTTCCATAGTATAAATCATATTACCTCAAGGTATTTAAAAAGAAGTTTTTCATTTCCAGTTGGAGTGATATATTTGGTCCTCATTTAGTGAGTTTTGTAAATATAAATCATGAAAAGCACTGCTATTTCCTGATGCCTGATTAAAACTAAAACCAAAAAAAGTAGAGAGCATCATTTACTTCTTGCCTCTGATATCAAAGCGCTTTCCTCTCTGCACTTTGATGTATCCATAGAAAAAAGGGGGATACTTTTGGAGGCATTTCAAACTCTGGCTTTTTACCAGCAAGCGTTTCCACCTTGATGTGTCTGAAACAAACAAACTTTTTTTTATTATTTTTTTTTTAAATCTCTATTTTCAGGAAGTGTAGATTTCATATCCCCACTCAGCAAATGCCCAAAGGGAGTAAAAGAAGAAGAAGGGGGAGTGAGATTTTCTGGATAAATACCAACTTAGATGTTCTGAAAACGACAACCATACAGTCTGTCAGTTTGGAAAGAGTGCCAGGGGTCTCTTTTCTAAATGTCTATGTGCATTACATCTTATGATGTTTGATGTTTTGATAGGCAAAATATAACTCAACAACTATGCCTCCGGGAGAGCCAGAATTAAGCTGTTACTATAGATCTGACTTTTGCTGTGTAAACTCTTACTATCACATTTCACGAGGTGAAACTTTAACACAACGACTGGTGAAAACCTATTTGTAGTTATTGAAAAAGCATTTATCCTTATACAGTATCAATAGCGTTGTTACTGAGTAGTGAAGATGATAACAAGGACAGGGAGCGGAGTGCATTTTGACTCTACTGACGTAACTGTGTTTTTTTATTTTAATAGAGTATTTACTTTTCTGAAATTCCTGTATTAGTTTTAGTTTTAAATTACACCGCAATTATATTTAACCCATATGAGCCACTTCAGAGCTGTTTGGTCCCCTCACATTTTTGATATCCTGTAAGGTGTGCCTGCATACTGCAAAATGAAATTCAGCCATGGTGTTTACATTTATGATAATTGGGGACTTTGAACCACTGTTCTTAAATATGGCAAAATAATGACAAATGCTGTAGTAGTGAGGCTTAGAAAATTTAGGGACCAAAAAATATCTCAAGAAATTCCTTAATAAGTACAGTTTTAATGAAACCACCATCAGCGCATCCTAATTTAAAGAAAAAGGGTTAACTTTGATAATTAAAGATTAATGTGCCATAAATTGTAAAAAAAAAAAAAAGTAAAAAACTACAAAGTATTAAATCTAGGTCAGTGTGTTTAAGTCTGTACCAAAGTCGCAGTTCATGGGATTATTTGATCGTTTGACCCTGACAACAACTGTGACATTTGAAAAAAATAGATAATCAAAAGAAACATGTCAACAGCATAGCTGTCATACAACAGTGAAAGAAGTCCCTTAATTATAATGGCGTTGCAGAGTTCATAATTCCCTGTTTAATTAATTGGATTATTCAAAGTGATAAGAATAGAAAAATAACAATCAATCATTCCAGGAATGTAGGCTGATCTCAATCACACTTGTGTTTTCTTTGAGAGGCATCTATTCCATGCAAAGCATCATATTTTGCCCCAGCAAGCGATACCTGGGCAGCAGATTCATTCAGACAATTAACGTGGAGCAGTCACAAACAAATAAATAAATAGTACAACCATCTTACACTCAAAGGGCCAACCTAATTTTCTCCATGATGGTTTGTGCTTTTTGCTGATGCTCTGTTTACTGTTCCCGACTAAATAATGTAGCTTTGGGTGGTCAGTCAAAAAATAATTGCTATTCATCTGACCTTGTTTATTTTGTTTTTTTCTCACAGCAAAAAAGGCAGAAAATAAAGTGAACAGTGACAGAAATATGTGCTTTGGTGGACCTTGCTTTAAAGCCTATGGTAGCGATTTCCAGATACATCTTCAGGTGTTAATATTATGGCAAATGCAACCACCAGTGATTGTTTTTAAACATTAATTTATTCATTTATTCATTCATTGTCCTTACCACTCGTCCTGCACTCAGATTTGCAGCGCTTTTAAAAATGTGACATTAGATTTTCTACCTGTTGCAGAACCGCTATCAATGACTTTAGTGGAATATATCTTTAAGATCTGGAAAAATGGCATGATATGATTGGTTCACCTCGATATATATACATCAGCATTTAAATTTTTTCCCATCTCTTGCAATGGGATCCAATGATCTTATACTAAAGAATTGCTCCTGGTGACAGAGTCTGCAATTTACCATTGCTGACCCTTAACCAGAGGTTTTCAGTGGTGAATAACCATAGAGATCAAGATGTTAATGCCCACGAGATATTACGATAAACCTAGATGGTGCCCAAGGTAAATGTAAAATAAATAGCCTCTGGAACAATTAATAATGTTGCCTATAACTGAATAATGGGTTGACATTTTATTTCATGAAAGCATGCTGGCATTTACTGTAGGTAATAGCAACAATTTGCATTCAAACAACTTCATTGGGAGTACTGCTAGTACAGCCATAGACTCAGAGACATTTATATGTCTAAACTAGTATGTTTTTATATGTGGTTTTAGTCTGTTCATTCTTTTATTGATTATTTTCAAAATAGTAATTACAGTGTTGTGGAGAAGCTGTCAAAGGACTTTGTGGCCCATATTTCATGTTTACAGCTTTACCAATAAAGTTACATTAGTGGCTATGAATTAAAGAAGGTGAGGCTACGTTTCTGTTCACTGTTTGTACATAGGTTTGCTATCCTGTGTATATTTGTTCTGTTTCAGAAGCAATAAATATTAGAAAGGTGGGTTGGACCTTCAAACATGGTGTCAATGTGGCAATACCCTGATTAAACACTGATAATAAAATCAACCTTTTATTTTAAATCAACTCTCAGGACAATATGTATTTCATGTGTGTCAGGTCATTGCCTAAACTTTACTAAAACTTTCTCCTCTTCAGTTTTGTTGTTGTTGCTGTTGTTGTATGTGATATCACTTTCCATGTACCTATCTACGCAGTTTTATTTCTATCATTCTGAACCCTGTATTGAAGTCTTTAGCCAGTTTTTCCTTGACGTTACCGAAGTAGTAAGTCAATGTTTTCAACAATGTATCTTTTGTGACTGCGATTTTAATTTTCTTAGAAAATGATATAAATATCAGTAAGAAAACTGATAATTACAGACATGACAGTTATGTGAGGTACTTGTATGTATGTGTCTGTGTGTGTGTCTGTGGCGAAACTAAGGCCCACAACTGTAGTTTTATTGCAATTTTCGATCCAATCTCACATTTCCCGTGGTGTGTCTGCACTTATTTTGTTCGTTTCTCTAACTCAGTCCACCTGTACCTTTATTGTGTATGCCTGAATCTCTGTTCTTGTATTATTAAACTTACACTATCTCAGCAAGGTCTGATGGGGAAGGATGATCTACATGCATCACTAAAATCTGAAGTATATAATCAGCACTCCCTGGGGCATTTTTATAGTTCTTTAAGCACCATCAATTAAAATGAAAATAGATCTGTACCAAATACAAAATGTTTCTCATTAAATTCATTTGCATCAGCACGAAAGCAAAACTGAATTATCAAAGTAAATTCATAAAAATCAATCCTTCCTCTACATTCCCATAAGGAAAAGAGATGAAGGATACATGCTGTGGGAACATGGAGGAGAGCCTGTATGCGGGAGCTTGGCACTTGCTACAAAAAGATAATCCTTTATTAGCCTCACTGCGGGAACATTGGACAATTTTCTTCATCAGGTTAATTTGATTGTCTTTCTATTTATGTATCTATGTATATGTTTATTTATTTATTGATCAATGTTGTAGTAGAGTCGCGTACACTAACCTCTCAAGACCTGAGTATAGTCCAACATGCATTTGTGTCATATTTGGTAGTTAGTAAACCAGCAGAAATGACCAAATCACAAGAATAAGGTTTACTAATCCAGCCAGAAGAATGCTGCTACAGTCAGGAGAAGGAGCAAGTAGAATCTAAATGTAAAAAACTACAATGACAAATGTTAATTTCATACTTCTGAAAAGCTTTCAGGGTGAACAAGGGAATATGCAACTCTATGCTACTTCATCATTGATGGTACCACAGTGCATATCTTCTGCAACTTGCTTTGGCAGATAAAGCTGGTTTCCCACGTTTCTTCAGGTTGTGTGTAATTGGTAGTCATACATAAAAAGATGTCAATTGATACATTGTTCCAGCCAACACCATCCCCCAACACCACTGGACTTGTGATCATTATGGTACTATACTGACAGATACAGGATTCAGACAAAATATTGACAAAATTAACATTCTCCAATTCTTATCATTTTGTCAAAACTGTACTCAACTTTTTGATGAGCTCGTGACAAGTAGAAGCAGCTTAGAGAATTATCAAGAATACAATAAGACACAGAGAGACAGATAGAACTACCACCCAAAGAGGGACTTAGTTCTACTAGCTTTACCTCCCTCCTTGATTGTCTATGTGTGTGTTTAAGTCCTTCTCTGGTCCTCTTTCTCTGAGTGCTTTCCCACAACAGTCCTACCTTCATCCCTCCCCCATCCTCTTTTTGCTCTTCATGACTCTCCCTCCTTCCCCAGCGGTAGTCCTGGATTAGTTCCATTGCCTGGTTATCTAGTGTTGGCCTATTTTTCACAGGAAAAAGTGTTTTTTTAGACCACAGTTACCGCGGGTAGTGTAAGTTTGTGTGCTCCTAAGCTATTGTGCACAAATTCTCATGTTTGGTGACAATGGTCCAAACAGTTATTTTTTATATATATAAATAGTTCCACTGTAGCAAAATGTCTTTGAGATTATATTTCGGGCCTTCCCTATTCAACTGATGGGGTCAAATGTGTAAATAAAAATAATAAAAAATAAAAATAAAAATTGAAATAAAAACAAAATGTTTAAAAATAGATCCAGTTTATTTATTATTCTTTTATTTCTGTTTTTTTTTTTAGAAAATATACAGATAAACGACAATAAATGGTTTGCAAAAATATACTGATAAATAATGTTAGATAATACATTCCAAGCTGACCATGCTTATTTCTCAGTGTAGACAGAAAATTTGGAACAGAATACTGGCATAAATCATTACAAAAAAAATGATAATAATAAAGCAGGTTCCTATGTAAATTGTGCATATTATCATGCCATGGAGTATGAAAACAGTTCATCCATGTGTATGTTTTAACAACTATGTAACTTACTGTGTAATCATTGCACTCTATAATTAACAATTGCAGGTGCTTAATTACACAAGCATAAGCGTACACATGTTAATAAGCTCACAGGTGTGTAGCACAGCTTGAGTGAACATGTTTTTCACTTTCTGAAATGTTCCTTTATGTACACACTGAATTTACCTTTTAACCACAATGGCCTTTATTCAAAGTAATACAAAGTTATAGAAAAGGAATGCTTGGTAATAATAATTAGTAAGAAATGTACGCATTTGAATAAATGTAGCCAATTTAATAATGTAATGTGAAAAGCAGCGACGCATTAATTTAGATCCCCTTGGATTTCCTTCAATGAGACATTTTATTGATATTGTGCCAGCAAACGACTAAGGCAAATGTCAAAAAACAAAGTTTGCTCGAAAAGAGACAGACTTTGATATGAAATATGCCCACAAAAGCCCCAACATGTGAGATGGAAATTAATTCATGAGGAAGGTGTACCACATGCTGCGTTTAAAAAAAACTTCAAAATGTTTTTTTTTTTTTTCCAGCAACATGCATAACAAACCCTGGTGACTTACAATTCTGTTTCTGTGTATTTACACAGGGAGCAGGCAGGCCATCAAAATTTTCACTGCTTCCCCACCAGCTATGCTTTTCAAGAAGTGGGTGCCTTGATGATGTGTCCCCTGAAGTGATTCAGACCACAGCATTTCTAAATTACGAATAGTTGCCACCAGTCCTCATCATGGCTCATTACCATAAAGTGGCTCAGACTTCAACCTAATTCTAACACCTGCAGAATCTAAGATCTAACAGAAGTGTCTCTGCCAACCACAGAGAGACATTGAATCTCATAGAAAATTAATGACTTCTATGCACATATTTTTTGATTATTCATTTACAAAAATGTTCTGAATACTGTATTTTAATGTTTTTTTCACCCACCTTAGTAGCTAGGGTGAGGAGTTAGCTACTTATATACGTCTATGTGTGTGCGTGTGTGTGTGTGTGTGTGTGTGTGTGTGTGTGTGTGTGTGTGTGTGCGCGCGTGTCTGTGTGTGTGTATATATAGTGTATGTGTGTGTTTATTTATTTATGTATTTATTTATTTATTCATGTATGTATTTATTCATTCATTTATTTATTTGTTTAACTTTGATTTAAAACAAACAACATATGTAAGGGATATATTAAAAATGTTAAATTTGAATCAGTCTTGATTATATTACTCTATCTATATCTATATATCTATATCTATATCTGAATGTTTGCAAAGTTTTGATAAAATAAACTGTTGCGCAATATTCTGACAATGCTGTCACTAATTTCTTTGAGTGAGGCTCCTGTGCTAGTTGCCATAAAGAAAAAAAGGCCCTTACAGGGATATCAACAGACAGTATCGCCTTAGTTGTGAAATTTCCAGTCAAGTGTGGCCTGACAAACCACTTCTGCAATCACCTTATGTGGAGCAGCTGCAGTGGACACATAGTGAGCTGCTGACACAAGACCCAGAGGCTACTCGACAGCAAGAATTTCAATGGTCTGGCTTCCTCGACCCTCTGACTCAACGCCGTAATGGCTCCCTGTTGAAATATGACAAAATCCACAAGCACTTTCAAGTAGACCTTGTTTATTTCTTTAAGAGTCTTGAGCGACGGATAACAAAGCAAATGCTTCGTCCTCACCAGCATGAGAATTCTAAAGTAGGTCCTATGACGTTAGCAGGGAAAAACAAACGTGGTATACCACTTCAGAAGTGTTACAGATTAACCCTACTTTCAAGCCACATTCTATGCTTATAGATCTCAGTGAAGTGAATTAATTCTTCACAAAATAAAGTTACTGGGAAAAGGCAAGTTAAGCTAAAGTTTGATTCCTACAAAAGGTCTGTAAGGTTTGCAGGTCAAAGCTGCAGCATTCTAACTGAGTACATTCAAGGGCTAGAGTATCCCTGCTGTCAACTACCATAAAAGACTTTCTTCTAAACATGTCTATATTCATAACTTACAGCCCTGTGATAACATCATTTATAGTGTTACTGCAGTCTCTATCCAGCTCTCTCAGCAGTGCCTGTCTGGCCAAAAAGATCCTAGAGCAGCAAGGACGGATACATGCAATACCAGATCCATGAAGCAGAGTCATCGGCACTGCAATCTTGAGTTCAACATTAAAAATAACACAACCTGTGCCCAGAATGGCAATTCAACTGTTCCCTACCTGGCTGCTAAAGCTATACAATATATCCAAATTCACTGCCTGATGTCCACCCTCCTGCTTTGGATCCTCCATCGGCCACAGGCCTTTAAGGATTTTAAGGCATAGTGTGTGGCTAAAAGTAAATCCCTGGTTAGCTCTACTCAATCCAACAAGGAGTGCGAGTCCCAGGCTGAGGCTTCCAGCAAGAAAGATAAACGCACCTCTCCGTAATGCTTTTACTGTATTATGTGGCCTCAAGACCAGATATAGTGTTCTCAGTGCTGACAACTTCCCTCAATTAGGTGTGGAAACAACTTTTCCTTCACCTCTGCTGACAACCAGGTCCTGCATCTCCCTGCCGTAGCCTGTCAATCTATAGGCTCTAGCCTGGCTCTCTGCTGGTAGAAGTTTTCACCACTCAGTATTACAGTTTACAAAATCAGCCAAGTGAGATTCAATCTTTTTTTCCCCTTCCATACATGCTTACAGCTGGGCCCTTCAATTGCTGGAGAGCCTGCTACTCCATAGCCCTTGTTAGAGCAGTGCAAGGGCAAGCCCTTGTCGTCTGTCATCCATCCCACCATCAGCAATTACTACTGGTCTCATCAGTCCAACATGTTTGTGTCAAAAGAGGTTCCCTTTTTTTCTGGTAATGCATTATAGAAATGCGGAAATTAAATAAATTAGAAAACTGTTTACCTGAACATATTGAATTCCTATTAAGGTGGTGACAGTAATGTATTCCATGCTGGTACAAAGAGCATTACAAAAACAGCAAAACAGAAGTTTGATTATTTAAAAAAGGTCTTTATCCATTCTTCCATATCCTTTAAAATATTCTCAAAACTGTTTACATCCCCGACTCCCAGTCCAATTTGACTTGCGTGCGGATCCTTACTTGACTGCTTAACATCAACAGCGGAATCTTTCCTTCATATATCATTGATACATCTACAACTGCAGTTTCTTCATTTAAAAAGAACCGAGCTTTTGGCACTCACAGTCTACACCTGAATAATGTTGCAGGCAAGCGAGCGTCCTCCTAATTTAGGATGCAAGATCTATGTGCTCCACTTTCTATATGCCTTTCTGTCACATACTGTTAGCTCATTTGACCTCAGCTCTGACCAGCCCGTCACATTTTGAGCTGACCTTCAACTACCTATCACAAAAATGTCCTTAACATAGTAGTAAATGGGTGGAAAATGAAAGTGGGTCAAGTCCAGCAGAATTGTACAATTTTCCAACAAGAAATAACCACTGTTGCCTTCCCCTCTGCCGACACTACTTAACTTTCCCTTATCAGCACTTGTCTCTCATTTACATCATCACCAACACTGATTTCTATTCCTTGAACCATACTGATAAATAACACAATTATATTTCCATTCTGCATTACTCGTCGTCTTCCCGGGACAAATAACTATCAATATGAATGCTTGAAATTATATCTTTAGAAAACAAATAATCTTAACTGATAATTGTCTGGACAAAAGTAGCTAGCCGTGCAGCAGTTTTCACCAAGTGAGCACCACCTAATCTGAAGTTTGTGAATGTTATCAGAGTTGATATTAAAGGACCTGGAATAGCTGTCATTTTCAGTGTTCAGATCCAGTGCACATTTGGAGATGTCAAATAATTTGAACTTTTTTATGCCATACTTAAATAAGCATCTGAAGTAATTCTTCTATCCCTGCACAGGCCACTTATGTGCGTTGACTACTTTTTGATAAGCCATCTGAACTACTCCATTATTTCTGATCACCATTTCAAGTCTTAGTATTTCAAAGGCTTTGCCATTTGATCTTTTGGTCAGTTAAGTAAATAGTCTCAACTTTTAAAGCGCCTTCACACCTTATGGTTTCAATGTGTTTTACACTAGAGGGCATTTACCCATTCACCCACACACAGATAGCAGCACAGCTGTCATCCAACATCCTAACCAAGCTATCAGGAGGAACTAACCAAAGCTATCAGGAGTTCAGTGTCTTTGCCCAAAGACACCTCAAAAACTGCAGACAGGAGGAGCGAGGAGGTTGAACCACCAACCCTCCAAATGGTGGAATATCAGCTCTACCAACTGAGGCACAGCCTCTGCCATGCATTGTCTTTCATATGTTAGTTACTTAGGACAACAAACCATATGAAAATCAATTTTATTCACAACAAGTTATGACAGTATCACTGAAATCAATCACACTCAAGGCAAACCTCAGTATGATTTCTTTTGCGAGCCTCTGATAATTTCAATTTCATAATTGTAAATAGTAATAGTATTCCCCCTGGCAGACTATATTGTGAGGAAAAGGCACACAGAGGAAATGCAACCACTGTAATCGACCAAAAAGAAAAAGGAAAGTATTCAGTATGAGCACATACTGAATGCAATAACACAAATTTTCCGGGCTCATTATGACATCTATAAAGAGAGGGTTCATATCTACAACTTGGAATTGAAATTCTCGAGACAGACCTTTTTGTCTGACACCATCAGTAAGAGTGTAAATAATGCATGCATGAATATTTTCTACTGTTGACAGACTGATAAATCCACTGACACAAATAGCCCACAAATGTCTTTCGTCTTATTAATCTGATGACTTTAAAGCCTTTTTAATAATAAAATTCAGAGAATGAGGCGAAACATTAAAAAGCACTCCATGACAAACAAGCCAGCTTTTTTACAACTACACCCATGTCAGAATTTTTAATTAAACATGAAAGAGGGTAAGGCCATGAATCACAATACACTTGGGAAAAAAGTGCATAGTCTTTACTCTTCAACCTAAAGTCTTGATGCTCAATGAACAAACGATCTTCCAACAACCAACTTAGTATTAATGTACTTGACTTTGGCATCTTGGATCTCTCCACTTGTAGAAGTCTTTAAAAATATCCCTGAAAATACTGACTGGGAAAATCTCTCGGCAACTAACTTCTTAACAGTTAAAAGTCAATTTAGATATCTTGATGACATTTTAGTTAATCGTTTAGATTTTGCTAGTCACATCAGTGCAAAATTGAAAAAAATTAAGTCAGCTACCTGCCTTCTAAAGATATATATTGGAAGAAGCTGAAGATTAATAAAAAATAGTCCCTTTGTCTCTTGACTACAGAGTCCCCCACCCCAAAAGTGTGTGTGTGTGTGTGTGTGTGTGTGTCTGTCTGTGTGTGTGTATCTTTATATATATGAAGACAATAAAGTACTCCAGCTCCTTGAGAATGTAACTGAGTGAGTGAGCATAAAACCGATTCAAAAATATTGTTTGATACAACTAAAACATTGAAGCTAAATCTGATGGTTGATTTGCCATTACACAGCCACAAGAAATCTCACAATTTTCTTGTCCACTAACATTATCAGTAAGTCAAAGCAAACATGGCATGACATAATAGTGTTATGATAATGCCTATGTTGAGACAAACTTCCAAAGAAATGAGTAAACCTTCATCCTTTTGAATCAATTCCCACGACTTTTCTATACTCAAGTCAATCTGACAGGGGAATCTTTGATGAACCTCGTATTCATTTTGCATTGGGCTTGACTAATTTGATTATTGTGTCACACGTTTTGTCCAACTGGTTGCTGCATCACACCTTTACTTTGGTCATTTATGGGTCTGGCATCTTGTGCCCATGGCAGCATTTGGTCTGTGGATGTTATTAATGCCTGAAGGGGATCCGAGATCAACTAAGGGAGACCAGACCATTTCCCCACGGTAATTTGATCTGGCAATGCCACACTAGTTTTCCAATGCTTTCTTTTAAATAATATATCATTAGTAACAGTCTCATATAAGTTGAGAATTGGATCATTATAGCCAGACAGAAGTGTGTGCCTGACTTCTATACTATGAGGTGGGCAGACCAGCTCTCACCCAGGACAAGTTCTTGATTTCATCAAGAGAAAAGTATCCTAAATAACGTGTCAAGGTAGCCAAATTATCACTGTAACCTGCTGGTTTCCATATCTAATCCAGAATTTCAATTGTATATCTCAAATAAATTTGCTTTTCATCAAATTACTTTATTTTGCATTTCTCGTTTTGCAAGATAACACCAGACAGTGTGTAAAATAGCCAGGAGAGTAGGCAATTTAAATACTATTCTTTGTCATAATTGCAATGAATTTAACATACTTTTGGTATTATTACATTTTGAATATATCTCTTTTAAGAAATTTAGCTTTTTTCTTGCTATCCACAAGCGTACTCTATCGCAAATGGTCAAAGTCTCATTTCACTGTTGCAATAAATTACAAATGGTAACTGTGACCATATAAGGTACAGACATCCTTGGCTGTATCATAGTATGAAACCCTGGCTGAGAGCTGCAAGTGCATGTGGGAAGCTTTCCCATTTTCAATAACAAATATTTTTGCTGTGTTCACATCATTCATGTGAGTGAGTGGGATGATGAAGTTACTTCTGTTGTTGCACAGCTGGCCCTAGTAGCGAGACCTCATAGATGGCAGAATATTTTGGTTAATCACTGTCAATCATCAACATGAATGAACTAAAAGTGTGTGGGTAGGGTTCAAACTTCAATGAGATCTTTGTTAAATGTATTTAGATATATTGATAAATTTAGCTTCAAGATCTTGTTTCCTGTCAGTTTATGTCAGTTCAAAATGCTCAGCATGAGTCACAACAAATACACCATTGCTACATTAAGGTTGTAGAAGTGTTTGTTTGAGGCAGGGTTAGGACTGCAGGGTCACCACTGACGTCAGACTTGGAGGTGGTGACACTGATTCATGAGGTGCTAGGAATACACCTGTGGGGGTGTCTAGTGTGATACAGTTTGCGCATGTCATGCTAGAGTAATAAAAGTAAGGCTTTGAAGAAGAATGACTGCAGGAAAAGAGGGTGTTTTTGCTACACCTCCATGGATTATTGCCAAACACGACGTGTATTGAACCACCTAAATTTGGCTTAAATCACATGCCCACAAGATGATACGAACTGGACCCAAGAAGGACTGGAGGGCTGGACTGGAGCTGCTGAGGTCACGTCTTGGCATGACACAGAGTTGAATACACACTTAACTCTGATATAAGGATGTCAAGATTCACCCAGCATTTCCTAGTTACAAGTTCATGTGCTATGCAACAAGTAGGGTAATGCAAAGCAATGAGCTAATGAAGATTAATAGAAAGTCAAGGAATCGACAAATAGAGTTTGGCTGAGTAGCTTGAGAGGACTTTTAATGTAGTTTTCTAGAATTCATGTATCCTGCAGATGCTAAGTGGATGAATTAAAAGGATGTTGCATTCTAAAAAGGAAAGCTTTAGATTTCACTAACTGGGGTTTGTATTACGTTCTTGTCGTTTGGGGAATTTTGCAACAAGTGAACCATCATGTTTGAGCGTCATTCAGTGCACAACAAGCTGTCCAGAGACAAGATAAATCACAATTTTACTTACAGGGAAAAAAGCAGTGAAAAACAAAGTGGTCAGTTTTCTGTGGCTTCAGATTGCAAATAAAAATAAATATTGATGATATAATGCAGGAAAAGATAGCATAAGAATTAGAGACCTCTTCTGGATTACCACCATGTATTAGTAATCCTGAACTCAAAACAGCTGACCGGTGGTAACAACATATAGCTTGGATAAAACCAGGCAAAAAATATTTAAAGACTGACTGATTCACTTGATCTTAGGAACACTTGAAATTGATTGACTGCAAAAACTTGCAGCATTGTATTTGAATATGAGAAAAATGTGTTCAAACTCTAATAAACCTAAGATAGGAATACAATACACCAAATAACAGAAAATTATACAGCCTATCAATTAAAACTTTTAACTGATGATTTCAGCACATTTTAAAGTAACGAAAGAAAAGTGGTTTCTATTCAATATATATATATATTCAAATGCTTGGAACAAGTTCAAAAATGCAAAGTTTACTTTTTGATCTGTTTTGAATACATACAATGAAATCAATTCATACCTCAGTCCTCTGAGTTATATTACAGGGCCGTAAAAGGCCACACATCCAGATATGTATTTATTCGAAAGTAAACGGAAAAAGGCCATTTGGTAGGTCACATTTTGGCAGGTCAATTCAGCAAAAGACTGCAGCTTTGGAAGTTAACATTTCAATAATGGATTGTCTACGATGTCTGTTCATCTATTTGCCAGCAAACCCAGTCAACCCTGTGTCAATAACCGATGTGTGTGGTTTGTAAAACTGAAGAATCTCACAGACATGCCAACTGTCTTGATTTTGTGTCAACCTTAAATAAGCATTGACTTGTCAGTTATTCAGGGAACAGAAACACTGTATTCCAAGGTCATTTGCACACTGAAGAGACATTGGAGAGTCAAGGTAATATTTGTAGCACCATTTTCACAAACAAAATGGCCCAGTGGTTCCGCTTGAGTCATGGCTTTGGGATGATGACTGTATCAGTCTTACAACTCTAATTAACAGATAATTTTTAATCCGAGAGATGAAATTTGAGCATTCATACAGCACACGATGATGTAGTGAGCGAATATTTCCAGGAGTAAATGGTGATAGTTTGAGTGAACAGATAGCAAACAAGTTTTAATGAGACACTTGCAATTTTGTATTCTGTTCTTGGAAAATGGATACTGATATATTTAAAAGAAACTGGAATTAGGTCTGTTTTGTAGCTGAAGTCTTTGTATCATTATAAGTACTGTGAAGAGTATCTTTACCTATGTCTACGTATCGCCCCTCCCTCAAAATCATTCGAGCCACCGATTCAAGTCTACGTCACGAAATTGACATTTTGACAGATCAGATCAGATGTAAAACATTGACGGATGATCGTCTGCGGGTATTTGACTGGGCACTTTAGAAAACTACCCAAAAAGGCTTCCCTGTGCGTTGTGTGTGCTTTTATGAGGATGGATACCATTAGTTGTGCTGTTTTATTTTTTGGGGTGTAATCTTCCTAATGTTTTAAATTAGAACCGTCATGGTCTTCCAATACAAGCAATTTAAACACAAATGTCTGTCATTGATTTTTACCTAATAACCATGTTTCATGTAGAAATGTGGTGTTTATCTAAACCGAACATTGATCTTTTGTTTCATGTTACTATTTGTGGAACAATAACCATTCCGAAGGAAAAGTGCTCCAGGGGCTTCTAGGTGAGGTTGGCGTTCCTCCAATCTCTGTAGATACTAGCAGGCCAGGGGTTGGTTTGGGATAGGATTTTGAGGTCATCCAGCAAAATCATCAGTACTGAGCATCAAACAGAGAGGCAGATCATCTACATGGAAAGTGAAATAATTTCTATACAAGGAGGAAGTCTTCCATCCTTTCAAAATCATCATAATGACATCTTGTAGCTTGACAATGTTCAGATGCATAACACCAGGTTATCTAAACAATGAAAACTGAAACCATCCCTGTTCTTCAGTGGCAAACCTGTTCACTCCGGCCTGTCATAAATATATAGACGTAAAAATGTTTTTTTGTTTGTTTTATTTTTTACAATACCTGATTTCTACAAGGTTCATACAATTGAGTGTAACATCACTCCACAATTATTCATTGTGTGGGGGTGAAAACCACTGCATTATTAACTCATGTTGCATTGCTTTTGATAGGACAATGTTAAACACTGATCCCCCCTATGTTGGAGTTCCAGTACATATTTCTTACTTACATGACAGAACATTTCTTGCATATGATTTTCTACATAAACCATCATAGTTTGATAATTTCATGTTTGAACTATGTTCTATTTTTTCTTTAATTTCTACTGCTTTGCCAATAAAATTGCATCGTATACATAGATTTCCAGGAGAAGGAAATACACTCCCACCCCCACTGTTGATCGCATGAAACTTAGCCTCTGAAATACTTGCATGTTTGGTTGGCACTCCAATAATGTGGGTGTCATAAAACTCCAGGGCTAATTAACACCAGTGACACAGCCACCAAGGTGCCAAAGGGTCTCAGCAGCCATCCTAAGATGTCTTGTCATCTTGCTATTAACTGCAATTATCAACACCAACATGCTCACCATTTAAATGCAATGATTGTTAACTCTTATCAGCAAAACTGTCAATTGGGCACATCTGGCTATGGCCTGCTTCTTCATATAACAATGAGCAAAACAGTAACGGTTTTCTCTCATATTTCAAACAATGTTTTCTCCACTGAGTTACAAAAAAGTGATAGATGATCCCAAAAAAAATACATCCGTTTAAAACACATATGCACAGCAGTACATTTTAGGAGAACGCACAGACAGGTGCAAAAAAGTGAAGCAAAACCCTCTGCAGCAGATGATATGAGAATTGCTCAGAGGAGCTGAACACAGGTGACTTACTGGTACACTTCACTTCCCTGTTGTCATGCCACAGCTGTATATTTGGAGAGCAGTGGGATTTTTGGTGCAGCTGTCAACTCACTGTGTGCAGACAGCACACCAGTTGTTCCAAGATCCCAGCAGAAGCCTGCTTCAGGCCGACAATTTCTAACGCACACAGTCAGTGGGAGGCTAAGGTGAACAACTTGACAAGTTGGCTTTTGTTTTCTTCTTGAAAGGCCAACAATAGCCCTACATGATACATTCATCTAGATTTGTTGGGCAGAAACATGCACTAGAAGTTAGTGTTGGCAACAATATCAAAATTTAGTGTAATGTACATATAATAAAATGTCTTTCATGTCTTTATGTTTTCGAACATGAAACATTTATTTGAATAAATTGTGTGTTGGCTTTTAGAGCATGATTATTGGCCACCTAACAAAGCAAGTGAAGAAATCTTATCAAGATACTCTTCTTCAAGGAAGCCTTACTTTTATTTAACCTACATAAATAGCTGTTAAAAAATGTTCTGTTACCATTCCATTTTCTGAGATTCCCTGTACTTTTCCACTTCTCTTTGATACATACCCCCCCTTTCTGTACTTTTCCTCTTCTCTTTGAGAGACACTCCCATTGCTGCTCTCACCGCCATTAGATCATCACAAGGCCATGCAATGGACTTGGAGATGGATACCTCCTGACCGGTCTTGAAGATAGGTGCCATTCTACATCCCTTTCCTTATATGTATGACACCTCTTCTGGAAGGGCGGCTATGTACTTCTCAATGCATGTATTGTTCACTTTTTGTATAAAAGGGATTCACTATAACCAATAAAAGGGAGTCATTCTGGAGGAAAAGCAGACACAGTCTCTATCTGTTTCTCTCTGCTCCCCATAGCTAAAAACTAACCTCTGATACAATAGGGCTCATCCACCATCGGCTAGGAGATCCGGACCCTGGCCTTGGACTGAGAGGACGAGGAGGACCAACCGAGGTTCCCAGGGTCATCACAACTACCTCGCCTCAAGACTATTCTTAAAAATAGCTATTATCATATTCGCAATCTACTCAGTGCCGATCCAGACTGCTTAATGTAAAAGTATGCTGGAGCACGACACAGCTTTCAGGTTTTCAAGGAAAAACACACGATCAATCCACCACAGCAACGCAAACCTCAGTGTACTACTCTATGCATTCCCAGCTCAACCTGCCTACACTTCAGTGCTGTTATGAGTCAGCTTCAACGAGCATGTCAGCTCTGTATATACTACTCTATCCGCTCTTCCTACGGCAATGTTGAAACCCCTCAACTGAAGGGCTGAAGGGGCTGAAGATTTCTCTTGCATTCTTACCAGTGACTTTAATGATGAAAGCAAAGGCCTCTGATTCATTCGAGGCAACTTAGTTTTGTTCATCTTAAGTTGTACACAATAATGCATTCAAATTCAAGGCAATGTAATCAGTGAAATTATACTTTCTATACATGAAGAATGTGAAGATTTCAGCCACAATATTTGTGATATCATTGCTATTGTTCTCTATCAATCCAAGATTTCCTGTACTTTTGTCATTTTAATGCATTATTTAAAATCTATTATTTATTATTTTATCAACCTAATTACCAAAAATTTGCTGTGCATCATCGACCCCATTACTCATCTGTATTATCACCTGACTTAAACAGAAGTTGCTCTGTGCACTTTGTATTTTGTTTTGTTAACAATGCACTGTTCCATACATTGTTTACCTTCATATCAGTACAAGGTATAACTGTGTACCCCGAGTCTAATTCCTTGGATAGTTGAACATAGTGAATAAAGGTGATTCTGATTCTGAAATGTAACACGTTTTTCTCCACATCATGGTGAGACCAATGTAGGATCATAGTAAATATTTCAGATTGTTTTGGGTCAAGTTACTAAAATAAATTGAAGAAAACATCAAATCTGATGAAGTCACTGTTACAAAGCATCAATCTAACTGTTTTAGTACAACTACTTCTGTCACCATAAAAGTCTGTTCAATGCACATAAATGGATGTTAAAAACTTTGATGGGGCAGTGATCTACCCAAATTTAAGCTGACACCATGTTGTTTTGGAAAATCATGCGCAGCGTACCATCTCCCAAATAAGATAAGTATTACATCTGTCAAAGCTAATCCAAAGAAATGTATTGTGTTTCTTCCCTTATTTTCCCTTTTTTCAGTCTGAGAAAATAATAACCGTCAGTCAAGTTAGTTTATAGGGATCCGGAGAGCAAAACAAAAAGGACTTTGAATTAAATAATGATTTCTCACCTCATTTTTAAATTACCAGGTGATGGTTGTCCATCATAAACTGATACAATATCAAAGTCTTCCTCCAATGCCAGCGTGACAAAGGTGAGCTGGATTCTGTTTCTCTCCCCCGTTATTATGAGCCACGTACAGTTGGCGTAGTTGGGATAGCCATGAGGGAAACCAGGCGATTCTATGGTCCCATTAAGGCCTTGAACAACCCCGCCACAGGATTCAGCTGAAAGAAAAGCACAAGATAGTATATTAGACATTATTACACAATGGCAATTTCTTTGTAACATATTTGCACCTGTGTTTGTTTCTACCTTTCAATCTACAGAAATAAGAACTTTGACAACTCTGCCTGTGGCCTTGTAGCACTTGAAGCACTAGAAGCAATTTAGTAAAAAGAACATGAAAAATAAGAAGAAAAAAAATAAATAAAAATTAAGACCATCTCCAGCTTTACTTGACTGATAAAACTTAATTGTAACCTGTTGAATAACTACAAGACAGTGTATTTTCAAATGAAACAACGGGCAGATATTAAATAAGCAATTAGAAATATGCTATGTGCCAAACCAAGTGTCACGTAAGTCACAAGCCTTTTTCATCACATGTAACTCCAGTATAATAATACATATGCTGCAGAGACTCCCATGATAATAGGGCATATGCTAAATGATGCTTTCATGCAATGTGTCTGAACATGAGTATTACATATTGTTAGATTCCTTTACTTAAAACCTTTAATCCTAGATATGAAAGAGTAGAAATAAATTCTCAAGGCATGTGCTCTCATACATACTTAAATGCAGTGTTAACAGCCTGTACCATGTGACACTATTGCTCACTCATTAAATTACAAAGACGTTTAACATTCAAACATCCAATAAGACTTTTTAAAAGCCAAACTGCGCCTTTAGATCGGAAGAGCACACGTCTGA